>NJRP01000716.1:71810-83496 GCA_003063835.1 Aphaenogaster floridana | reverse complement strand
AGCCCACGTGACCCCACGCCGCGTATGGCGTACGCGGCGTGGGGTCACGTGGGCTCGTGTCTTCCCCCTCCACATGCTGTTACATGCTGGTCGCGTCTGCGAGTTTGCAGCCTTGATTCAAAGTTGGATGTATTTTGGACGTCCTAGGGATGTCCAAAATAGTGCGTTTTGGACATCCCATGGACGTCCGATAAACGTCCAACAGACCTTAAATGGACGTACTGTGGACGTCTGAATGTCCAAATGCGGACGTCCATCGGACATCCTATGGACGTCCATGTGCTATCTGGGTTGTTAATAACTTTTATTTCTGTTCACGTATGTACTTCAGTACATTATTTTTAGTATATAATTGACTCCATTAATTTTGGCGATATCAAGAATTTTATTCCTGTCCATCAATTTAGTAAAGCGAAAGATTTGAGCAATATTTCGACAGAATACGAACCTTACGTAGAGGTCTTTGTTAATTTTCTCAATTTAGTAGAAATTTTTTGTTAATATCTTAACAAACGCAAACCTAGATCCACCTTTATTGCTTTTCAATACTTAAAATACCTGCTAAATTTTTTCGACACGCCAGAGGAGGTGTGCATTGGTGACGGAGGATGCATAGAAGCTTACGGAAAAGGCTGCGTTAACATGTCCATGTTCGACGGAAAAAAATGGAACGAAAATCACCTGGTCGATGTACTACACGTTCCACGACTAAAATATAATTTATTTTCAGTTGGCGCAGCGCTCGATAAGGGTCTCGAAATGAAATCCACTCGTACCACCTGTGAACTCTTAAAAGATAGGCATGTCATAGCAGTGGGAGTCCGTCGAGGGAAACTCTACTTGATGCAATTTGAAGTCGTCCGCCCAGAGAAGCCCAAAAGAGAACCCGAGCCAAGGGGTTATTCACTTGTCTTTTGGGTGTACCACAGATTACAAATGATTACTGATTTCAACTGATTTCAAGTGATTTCTCAACTGATTTCAACTGATTTCAACTGATTTCATCCGATTTCATGTAATTTCATACAACCAACTGAATTCAAATAATTTCACAAGTGATTTCAACTAATTCCAAGCGATTTCCGAGTTATTTTCAATGATTTCAAACACAAGGTGTACCAGTGATTCGCTAAGTGAATAACTCCTTGACCCGAGCAAGCACGAGCGAACATAGCATCAACCGGGACACTCAGAGACTGGCACGAGAAACTCGTGCACCAAAACTTCCGACACGTAAGTTAAATCCTAAATTGCTTTCAGATACCTGTCAAGACAGAGGACGACCCCTTCTGCGAGGCGTGCACGATCGGAAAGATGCATAGACTCCCGTTTCCGGATAGCGCGTCGCGTACACAAGCCATTGGTGAACTCATACACGCCGATCTCTGCGGCCCCATGGCAACGAGGTCCATTGGAGGATCGAGATATTACCTCTTTCTCAAGGACGACTATTCACATTTTCGAGCGATATACTTCATCGAGAACAAGGCGGAAACGGCACGCTGCATCAAGAACTTCATAAAAAAGGCGGAGAAGCAGTGCCCACGTGATGTACAAATTCTCCGCACAGATAATGGCCTCAAGTTCGTCAATAGTGAAATGAAGGAATTGACTCACCAGTACGGCATCAGACATCAACGAACCGTGACGTACACCCCCGAGCAAAACGGTTCAGTGGAAAGGGACAATCGCACGCTGATGGAGGCGGCGCGGGCGATTCTAAACGGCAGAGGGTTTGAGCCAAGATTCTAGGCCGAGGCGGTCAACACCGTCGTCAGTGTCCTAAACCGGACGGGAACAAGCAGCATAAAAGGTGCAACACCGTACGAGGTATGGTTTCAGAGAAAACTGACGATCAGAAATTTACGAATCTTTGGAGAGGAAGTCCTCACCCACGTCCCGAAGGAAAAACGACACGAACTCGACGCGAAGGCAAGAAAAAGTATTTTCGTCGGATACGACGACGAGACAAAGGGGTATAGAGTATGGTACCCGGAGAACGATACAATTGCGATGACGCAGGATGTCGAATTCACGGGACACTCGGACCAAACGCCAGCGAGAGAAAAGGAAATCGACGAACTACTGGTCAACGGGACGGCCGACGCAAGCGAAGACGAACAGAGCGACCCTGAGCCGACAGGAGACGACGAGGAAGATCAACTCGAACCGCGGGTCGATCAAAACGCGAATCAAGGAGAGGAAATTATCAACAACGAACGCGAGAATGCAGTTCGCGAGATAAATCGAGAAGATGAAGCCCCGATCGAAGGACGTCAACTCCACAGAGCCACGCTACGACCACCCCCTAGGTACGACGAATTCATTGACATAGACGAATTGTCTATTTCTAGCCGAGCGCCAGGAGCCACCCTCGTTCAGAGAGGCCGTCAACGACGAAAATTCGGACGACTGGAAAAAAGCAACGGACGAGGAATTCGAGGCGCTATCGCAAAACGAAGTCTGAAAGTTCTCAGACGCACCGAAAAACCAGACGATAAACCGGCTAAAGCTGCGTTGAAAAAAGGAAAGTCTACAATTTTGGGTATAAATTGAATTGAACAGAATGTTCGCATATCAGTGTATTTATTCATGAAAAATATGCCAATATTTAAGTAAAGTTGAGTAAACTAGTGATAAATATTTTCGAAATGCGCACCATTTGAATTGGTACAGAATTCAATTCTTTTACGAAAACTCGTAAAAACTTTCTCTAACATATCGTCTTTTATGTTGTTGACAACTTTTTTAATCGCTGCAACTAAATCTGGAACTGTTTCCGGGTTTCCAGAATAACAATTGTCTTTAACGTAGTTCTGCTTATTCACATAACCATTGAGCCAGAAATGTGCCTCGTCCGTATAAATTATTAATTTTTCATCGAGTTTTCCATCCTCAAACATTCCATTTATTGTTTTGCAAAATTCGACTCGTTTTGCCATAGCGCGTTCAGTTAGCAATTGATGCGAGATTATTTTATACGGATGCATATTCAGGAAATGTTTTAAAATCCTGTGCAATGTTGTTTTCGATATTTTAAGTGCTTGAGCACCTTTCCGAATGGATGCATTTGGATTTTGTTCAAAATAATTCTTAATCTTGTCAATATTTTTTCTACGGCAATAGATGCAGACGGGCCTGACAGATCATGTCTACGGTCTTGAATTGTTTCATATTGCATGAAATTATCGATAATTCTGTCAAAAACAACACAAAAATTGATTTTAATGGAGATTTATTGCCGAAAAATGAAGTAATGTAACGCATAAATTTAAATAAATGATCAATTCTAACCTCTTAAGTGTTGTTTCGCTCGTAACTTTATGCGTTCCGTACTTAGAACGAAACCCCTTAAAAGCACTGCTATATATTTTTCCTCTAGAAAAAAGCACTCGATGAGATAAACCTTTTCTTCCGTAGTTAAATTATTCATTTTGACGTGCTCGAACTTGCTTCTACCACAGCCAAAATAAAATTGCGAACCTTCAAATAGTCGATCGTTAACTGTAAGACCCTATCTGAAGTCACGGAGGAGCATACCAACTCTACAGTTTCAACACAATCCCATGAGACACCCTGTACAAGCTAAAACGTGACGCAAGTGGCAACGTTCAACGCCACAAGGCGAGGATCGTCGCACGAGGATTCAGGCAAAGAGAGGGGATCGACTACCACGAGACTCACAGCCCGGTGGTCCGTTTCGATCCGAGCTATCCTTGCAGTTGCGACCAGTGGACGAAAGAGTATCCAGCAATTCGATATAAAAACGGCTTTCCTGTACGGAAATATCGACGAAGAAATATACACGAAGCAGCCTGAAGGATATGAAGATGGAACTACGAGTCTGCAAACTCAAACGCAGTCTCTATAAGCTGAAACAATCCTCTCGTTGCTGGAACCGGCAGTTCACCGACTTCTTAAGAAAATTCGATCTGGTGGCAACTAGCGCGGACCCGTGTGTATTCACGAGTCGAAACAAAAATCGCGAAATAATACTCGCTATCTATATAGACGACGGGCTCATCGTCGCAGAGGATCAAGATCTAATCAACGAGCTGCTCGACGAGTTGCAAAAGGAATTCGAGATAACCCACAGCGAAGCAAACTTATTCCTCGGACTGCAGATCGAACGATCTCCCGACGGGAGCATCCTCCTACACCAAGAAATTTACGCGAAGAGAATATTACAAAGATTCAACATGGAGGACGCAAATCCTGTAGCCATCCCTGCGGACCCACACGATGAACTGAGTTCTCACGCACACTCAACGGGCGAGAATGAACGCACGACGGCCCCATATCGTGAGGCGATAGGGAGCCTCATGTACCTCTGCGTGGTAACGAGACCCGACATCACGTTTGCTGTAAACCGGGCAAGTCGCTATCTCGAGAAACCAACAAAGGTTCACTGGAAGGCAGTGAAAAGAATTCTCAAATACCTCAAGGGCGCGGTTAACTACGGGCTAAAGTTCGAAAGCAACCGAGAAAATCGGCTGGTGGCGTACAGCGACGCCGACTACGCCGGCGACTCGGAGACTCGACGATCGACGACAGGATACATTGTGATGCTCGGTTCCGCGGCCAGCTCATGAAACTCACAAAGGCAACAATCGGTTGCGCTATCGACCACGGAGGCAGAGTATGTGGCTGTGTGCCAAACAGCAAAGGAAATCTTATGGACGAAAAACCTATTCAAGAATCTACTCGACACCAAAGAAATCCCCACAACGCTATATCTAGATAACCAAATAATTTACAAGTTGGGCCATTTTATTGATAATAAAGCATATGAAGAAGAAAGCATAAAAGAACTGCTTTTTCTGTGTCTGTTTTTTAATGTACTTCTTTATTTTGAAAAATATATTCTGCTTTTCGTTTAATTTGAGTATCATTCAAAAGAAATCTTATAAAGACTTGGTTTAAGCTGATTATTTTAATTGTAATAACAAAACTTTAATTACTTATTACTCAAAACTATCTCCTTACTGGTTGGGTCCTTGTTGCACATGGGGGTCTAATTAAAGATAGCACTACTGGAAAAACATATCAAGTAGGACTATTATCTGAGGAAAAAAAACGTTTTATGATAGGTAAGGTTATTTTATTAAATATTTTCTCTTTCGTTTCCAAATATCTCTTTATTGAAAATTGCATCAAATATATGAAAGACTACTGAAACATAAAATTAAGAACTAACTAATGAGACTGTAATAAAATGTCTTTTTGCTTAAAATAAAATAAAGATATTTGTTGTTTTTTCAGACAGCGATTTTGCGAACCAAAAAATACAAGTTACAGATTTTGCACTTGCAAAACAAACTGAAGACGATATAAATTCAAGTTGGAAAGAAAACTCAGAGAATTTCGTATCAGTTCTTGACAATAATTATCATAGAAAATGAGGAATTAACAGTTTAATATTTATTCAACATTTATTTTTTATTTTATTGCTTGAAATATAAAGCGCACATTTAAAACACGTTGTTCGCAAAGAAGAGCCTAAATACATTTTATATATGAAACAGCCTGCCTTTCTCGGCGCGGATTAAGCTCGTCGCAAGGTTAGGGTAGAAAGGAGATCCGCGAAAGAATCGCCAACGCAGGTGTAAAGTAATCACCAATAGATTTAATAAACCAAAATTATATTTAATATAATTACAAGATCGCGAAGTGTATTAAACAATTAAAAATCGAGAACGGCTAAATACGGTCATAGCAGATCTTGGTGCTCATTAATATTTTATGTGTGATTTTTCTAGTTCTTTTGAGCTACGCGTCGTTACTTTCGGACTTAAAACGCAGCTCTTGAAACCAGAAAAGTAATATCACAATGATACTGATGCTATCAAGTATCTGTAAGATTCCCCCATCCCACCCCGAAAAACTGTAAAGAAATTTGTTGCGAAAAATATTACCTCAGCCAGAATTTGAACCTGGACCTCCCTACACTCCGGGCGGGCGTCGTGCCAGTTCGACCACCGAGGCATGTGGTAATATTTATCGCAACAACCGATAATGTTGAGGAGAAACGTCTTATAGGCCGACGTGTAATAAATAATATAATTACAAGACCGCGAAGTGTATTAAACAATTAAAAATCGAGAACGGCCAAATACGGTCATAGCAGATCTTCCGCCGATCGGCGGCTCGGCCGCTCGGGATCTAACGGTGGGAGCGGTACGGTGCGATCGGCGGCGTTCGGTGTCGGCCGAAGATACTCGATCGGCGGGTATCTCGCTAACGCGTGTGCTCGGTGCATAGCGTCCTTTCTTCGGGGGATGCAACGGGGCCGCGTAACAAGCGCATATCGGGGCGCTTCGTTACATATGCGTTTACATGTATATACAGTTATTATTATTTCCCATTTATTTTCATACATTGTGAATATCTCGATACATATAAGATAAATAATTTTACTTATTGAGTAAGGTGTTTGTACATTTTGAAAGTTGTTATTTTGAGAGAAATAAATAATATAAACATACATTGAATTGATTTTGAAATTTTTTGCCATATTTTCATATAGAATTGAAATATAACGTTATGCATTCCGCATTGGCAGTCGTTCATAAATATAATCTCTTATTACTACATCACGTCGATTTTCTGCTGCAAATGTCAGCAATTCACGTTTATTTTCTTGCGCAGCCATCTTTACCTTCGCTAAACGCGTTCGTCTTGAAGCTAATGTTTCCTCACCATAACCAAGGCGAACGAACGAAAGTGCTGTGTATGTGTTAGCACTATAAGCAAAAAAGCGTGCAAGACGAACGCACCCCTTGATGAAATAAGCGTTTGTGAGCATGAGTTATGACGTGACAGTGACGTCATAAATGCTTTTATGGGCGCTTTCCATTTAGTGACACAAGTCGACACAACGAACTCCTAGTATCATTTCTGCTTTCCATTACATTTGTGTCGCTTTTTGTCGATGACATAAGTCGACTTCGAGTGACTCTGCTTAGATGGTGAGTTGAGCGTGGTCAAGCGTGGTTAAACTATAGAAAAAACAAAAAAAACTCTTCTTTAACACACGTTACGAAAAAAGTCATTATATTTCTTATGACTACGTATCTCAGGTCGCCGATGACGAGATTCAGGTAGTTCGCTCCGTAGTTTTCGGTGTCTAGGTGTATTAATACTTCGAATTCGATGTCTACGTGTTACAGGTCGCCGATGACGAGGTCCAGATAGTGCGCTCCGTAGTTTTCGGTGTTCGAATTTGATGTCTACGTGTCACAGGTCGCCGATGACGAGGTCCAGATAGTGCGCTCCGTAGTTTTCGGTGTCTAGGTGTATTAATACTTTGACTTCGATGTCTACGTGTTCCAGGTCGCCGATGACGAGGTCTAGATAGTGCGCTCCGTAGTTTTCGGTGTCTAGGTGTGTTTGAAATTAAGGCGCAAGTCGCGAGAGCGGTTCCGGCGGCCGCGAGCATGAAGTGCTCGCGGGCTCCGGTGGCTGGCGCGCGGCTCTGGCCGGCTTCGTCTTCCGTTCCTTTGTCTCACTGCGCGTTCGCTCAGGATAGCGTCGGTTTTTCTCCGTCATTACGTGCTTACGAGTTTCACGGTGAACTATTCGCTCGAGAAGTGATAAAGTCTAGCGTTGCATTTCGCGCAATTGAGTTCGGAATACATTGATTATTTTCAAAGTGTCGTCCCTAGAATCACGGCTTCCTTGTGGTTTTCTTCGAGTCACGCTTATCGAGTAAAGTGACGACGAACGCTAAATTCTTCACGGGCCGACGCCCCACGCCATTTTGCTGAGCCACGCTGCAACGTTCCTGTGACGACGAGAGCCGGACAGGCCGCTGCAATTGCTGTGCGATCGACGTGGCAACGAAATCTACCACATTTGCGAGAAAGGAAGGCCTTGATCTAGAAAGCAGGAAAATCTGCGTACTTCTGAGACGGATAAGTACCTCATCTATTTTCTTCCAGATATGCCGGAATAAGCGTCTTCGACGCACATTGCATATTTCCGTGAGGCGTATCCGAATCCTTCGGGTATAGCTGTCATAACGCGCATATTACGCGCATTGCTGCTGACGGCATAGCCGGTCCGAATACTTGAGACAGAGCGAATTATCGCTCTTTTCGTGAATTACCACGGTTTCTTCTTAAACGATCGCTTCGATAATACTCTTCGAGTATCGTGCTTCGAGTCATGTGTGTCAAGTAATGTGCTTCGAGTAACGTGCTTCAAGTAATGAGATTCGAGTAATATTAAATAACGAAAACTGTCTATTCTTTTGTGGATATAATTATCCTTCTCAGTTACTTTATACGATACGTGTTTGTGAAAGTCCACGGATTTAATTGCTATACGCGCTTGCAAGATCGTACGCGATCCCCTTGGTTTTACGAACGACCGACGTTTATTTATCATAAATGCGTCGCTTTATACGATACTATGCTTCTTGGAAATTATCTACTTTGGGCTTTAGCGTGCCAGTGCGACCTTGCGCGACCGATTCAATTACATCCTTTACATAAATGTTTGAAAAGAGAAGACTTCAAGTAAGTATTACAAGGAAGGTGGACTGTATAAATAGAATGCCGAATCGGGTGTACGGCCGTCAGAATATGTGCGGCCTCAGTCTCTTCTATCGTTGAAAATTCCGAAATGTAACTTACTCGGATAATCGTATAAACCGTACAATAAAACACAAATGAGATTTATTTCAACGTCAAGAGACCGACTAACCGGTAACTTACCTCACTTCACGTGGGAGAAAACGTAGCAACTCGTGTACTCGGAACCAAAATGGGTGGCAGACAAAATCAAAATATACACATACGCATACATAAATTCAGGAAGGGTACACAACATAATGATATAGCTGTAAATACATAAGCAATAAAGGTCAGGATATCAGTGCAATCAATAGCAAAACACAAGTATACCTTTCTTTAGTGGCACTTCGGTATGAATGAACTTTATTGGTTGCGGCTGCAGCCGACTTATCAACAAGAAAACAATACCACCATTTGGTGCAAGGGCAAGGGAAACTGCAGAAAACCTTACCAGTATTGTGCAAATAAACAATGACAATTCAATTTATGATATTAGTAACTTGGAAATGTAAACGCAAGAAACTCAAACTGAAACTCTTTCAATACGCAATTGAGAATCCATAAATCAAAACCCACACCACTCATCCATGGATGATTACACACACACACACACGCGCGCGCGCGCACACACACACACACACACACACACACACACACACACACACACACACACACGCACGCACGCACACACACACACACACACACACACACACACACACACACACACAATTATATGAATATCAAGGTGCATAGCTTTATTCGAGATCAGCGAATCTCGATATGAATCCTGAAGAATGTCTCGCATCCAAGTGACCGACACATTCCTCAGGCTGATACTATACGGTGAACATAAAGCAATGCTGATTGTAAAGAGAAATAAATGCGGGTAACAATGTACATATATCCCGGCGGATCGTTATCGCAACACCAATCGGATTGAACGCTCAATTAACCCCGAGTGGTGACCGTTCGCGTTTGAGACAAATACACTGAATGATTAAACGAACTTACCTAAGTGAAGTTCAATCATGATTGTATAAGCGCCTCTTCCGAAGAGATCACAGATGTAGTACCCCCGCCTCTTCCCAGTGTCACCACAAAGCTTTAAAGCCAAAAACGAAAAAACTCCCTAAACTCTCCGACTCGCGCGCCTCCGCGCAGCTATCTTCATACTTCAGAGCCGAACCGTAACTGATTTTTGGGTATCTCTATAGAGATAAACGGGAGGGAGGGACTGATCTCTTCGGAAGAGGCGCTCATACAATCATGATTGAACTTCACTTAGGTAAGTTCGTTTTATCATTCATTGTATTTCGCGCCTCTTCCTCGAGATCACAGATGTAGTTGTTTAAAGTTAGTTACGTTCGATGTGCCATATAAAGAAAAACGATTTCCTTTTTTTTTTTTTTGGCCTAAGCTTGTCTGTACATATTGAAGACTGCTTCGGCAAATTGGGCGTCTTCCGAAACGAACTCCCGTTCGTAAAAACGCGCAAAGGTTCCAGAGTCCTTTGTCCAACCCGCCGTTCTTCTTATCACATCCACACTAACGTCTTGACGCTTTGCGGCTGAAGTTGCCGCGTGTCTCGTGCTGTAAGCCGTAAACTCTTCCACATTTATGCCGCTCTGGGACAAGACTGTCTTGAGCCATCGACTGAGTGTCTGCGTGGACACCGCTTTATATGGTTTTCTAATCGATATAAACAAACTTACAATGGACCCACGCAAATCTTGAGTTCTACTCAGGTACGATTGCAAAGCTGTAGCCACGCAAATGGACCTATCCTGAACGAAAAACGGTAGTCTCAGCACTGGCTGTTTTCTACTTGGGCCGGACGTTTTAATCCTATCTGGAATCTTTATTTCTAAATGATTTTCGTTCATTTGACGAATATTTCTAATATCTATCCGGCACAAAGTCTAAATGCGATGTCCTGTTGCTAGGGTTAACAAAGCCACCAGCTTTTGAGAAAGTCGTTCCAGACTTATATCTTCATTTGGATATGCTCCTGACAAATGACGTAAAACTACTTTGGGATCCCAGGTTACATTATATCTGGGATTCGCTGGTCTCAGTTTAGACACCCCTCTAAAGAATCGCTGGATTAAATGGTTTTGCCCTAACTCAGGACCCAAAATTAACGCTACCGCCGACCTGTAGCCGTTTAATGAGCTGTAGGATGCTTTTTTCTTAAATTCAGCAGTAAGAAACGTTAATACGTCCGCCGGCGTTCCGGAAAAAGGGTCGATTCCGTTCTCGTTGCAAAAATTCCACCATTTCCTTAGTCCACAATCATATTGTCGACACGACGACTCCGATAGGGATGCGATCATTATATCCACTGATCCCACTGGAACTGCTTTCCGGATGAAGGCTTCCCGGACAACTTCGCGGCAACCAGCGTAAGCTGGTGCCATAACGGGTGCGTCTCTCCGCTAGAGGAACGAATCAAATTAATATTTGGTCGAAATATGATGGGTTCAGCATCGATTAATGATAGAAAAAGTGGAAACCATGGCTGAGCTTCCCAGTACGGAACTACCACTATGCCACTCGAACCCTCGCGTTCGATTTTTTGCAACACTCTTAAAATAACCGAGAAGGGAGGGAACGCGTAAAAAAACCACTTCTTCCATCTTAATGTAAAAGCATCGATGTCTATCGCATCGGGGTCTCTTTTCCAAGAAACATATTGATCGCATTTTGCGTTCGCCCTAGAAGCAAATAAATCAATCTCCGGTCGGTTAAAAACTTTGACAATAATTTGGAATGCGTTGCTTGAAAGCTCGAATTCCGTTTCTGATTGTAATTTCCGCGATTCGTTATCTGCTTCAACATTGTCACAGGAACGAATATACGACGCTGAGATCCAAATGTCTCTCTGTTCACACCACAGCCATATCTCTCTGGCAAGAGAGCTAAGGCTTTCGAAGTGGCTGTCCCTCATACGATTAATGTATGCGATTGCTGTCGTATTGTCTATCCGGAGTAAAATATTACTGCCCTGTTTGTCATTCGCGAAGCATTTTAACCCGAAGAATGCTGCCCTTAATTCTAATGAATTAATGTGTAAGTTTAGATCATTTGAATTCCAGTGACCATGACTGCGA
>NJRP01000713.1:11106-23308 GCA_003063835.1 Aphaenogaster floridana | reverse complement strand
ACTTAGTTGCGCACCTAATATTTAAGCATATTTTTTAAAATAGGAAACCCTGTATTGCAACAAATGCAAATAAAAAAGAAAGAATCTCTTTCTGGACTCTCGAAATTAAAAAATCACGTATAAATTAGGCAAATGAAAGTACAGCGCGAAACTCGGTGCGCATAGCATTTACAAAAGTGTGTTATTTATTAATGTATTACATATATTATGATGTCGATTGAACATTTCGGCTGCATTTGGAGCCATCTTCAGCAAAATAAATGAAAAAGTAAAAGATAGGATCCTACGCTCACTGAACCAAAGGACAGGTCAAACATTCCACTGCCAATTCCCAATCTTTCATCGTAGTTGGACAGTCAGATAAAGAAACGGTTAACTAGCCTAAATTTCATAAAGTAAATGAAATATTTTATGTTGAGAACGTTTAATATTTTACAGTGTCTGATTCGTCCTCTGATTCAGTGAGCGTGGGATCTTATCTTTAATTTTTTTTTATTTCGCTAAAAAATGGTCTTAAATACAGCCAAAACGTTCAACCGAAATTATAATACATGTAATACGTTAATGAATAATCCACTTTTGTAAAGAATGACGCCAAAAACAGGTCAAAAATAGCCTGTTTCGCCATCCTTGAAATCCAACTTAAATTTGGTGCTAAACGATAATTATATATAAGACATTGATCCTCTGATAGTTTCAGATTAAGCCCACTTTTTATCTTCAAGATATGAGGGGTCAAAGTTTGCATTGTGCATCAACGTCCTTATCAACTGTTCTGACCCATTTCAGATGGTGCTTCATTAGCGTGAGTTCCCGTGCTTCTCACGTTGCATGAACCATGTATATGTTTTGATATACTCCTTCAATTTCGCTTTTTAAGAATGGTTATTGACACATTGCATATATCACGCTCCGCAATCATCACAGATCCGCTGCTTGTGAAAGCTTACATGAAATCTCGGTATCGCAGCGGAAAAAATCATCACATCTTTGTGCTAGCAGACAAGAATAAATCTGGTAGAAACGCGATTGTCAAATATTATTGTACTTGCGGGAGCGGTTCATGTACTGTCGGATGTTGCAGCCATATAATGACAATTATATGGTATCTCGGCTATGGACAATACAATGGGATCGATATATCCAATCCTGATATATGCAATGTGTCAATAACCATTTCTAAAAAGCGAAATTAAAGGAGCATATCAAAACGTATACATGGTTCATGCAACGTGAAAGGCACGGGGACTTACGCTAATCAAGCACCCAAAATCGTGAGAGGCACGGGGACTCACGCTAATCAAGCACCCCAAATCGTGAGAGGCACGGAGACTCACGCTAATCAAACATCTGAAATGGGTCAGAACAGTTGATAAGGACGTTGATGCACAAAGCGAACTTTGACCCCTCATATCTTGAAGATGAAGATAAAGAGTGGGCTCAATCTGAAACTTTCAGAGGATCAATGTCTTATATATAACTATCGTTTAGCACCAAATTCAAGTCGGACTTCAAGGGTGGCGAAACAAGCTATTTTTGGCGTCACTCTTTATGCGCACCGAGTTCCGTGCCGTACTCTCATTTGCCTTATTTATGTGTGAAATATGAATAAGTTATATGCGATTGGATTTGATATTACATTATAATAGTATTCTATAATACAGCCTTTTCCTGTAGATTCTCACCTGTAATACTGATCGTGAATCGGATCTTCGCCTGGTAGAGAGATGAGGTCGGAAATTATACTAGTAGGTAAGAGTGATTCTTGATGTTCGCCTTTCCACATACTTAGATAAAACACATCAAATTTACGTCGTGATTCGCGATCTAAGGTACCAGCTGCACCCCACACCATCGAGATAATCATAGCTGCCTGAAACCAAGCTAGTAAATATTGATCGAATGTCTTAGGATTCTCCTCGACGGCATCCTCTATCAGCAGTTGAAAAATCGATGTGGTCGACATTGTACGATGAATCTGTCCAGCGCTTATAGTCATCCGGCATTCCTTTCTGATGAATTCTAAACAGGGATCCATTAGCCAGTGAAAGAGTTCGTCGATCACCTTCTCATGACCTGTTGCCCACATGGGGTTTAATTCCCGAATCCATGAATCAAAAAACGGTCGCCAACCAAGGGCAACTGGTTCCAGATAGATCATACCACATCGGGATACTGTAGCGGGCGAAGCGTGCATTAAGTCCATTGTTTCAAAGATCATTGACATACTATCCGTCATGCGTATCACCTATTTATAATAAATTTTTTCCTTTTATTTTTAACTTCTCGTATTTTTAAAATGTGCTATGAAAATAACACAATATTTTAATAGCACGTTCTGGAGGAAAATCTTAGAATTAAAAGTTTTAATATTAAATTTGTGATCATATTAATTTTTTATTTATGTATTTGCAATTAGAATTTATTAATAACCGCATAAAATTTGCGCATTTAAACCTAGATTGTACTTATATATGTATCAAAATTTACCATTTGTCATTAATTCTCTGGTGGAAAATTTTTTCCGAAAATTTTGTTAAAATTGGTCTAGGTTTTGGAACACTTTTCAATGAAATTTCAGCATAATTTCAGTGAAATATCAGCATAATTTCAGCGAAATTTAATTGAATTTGAAACAAAATTGTATATTTATTACGAATATTTTCAACAAAATTGATTAAAATTCGACAAAAACATCTAAAAATATGCAATTAGTTTAATAAGAAATTTTAACCGATTTTTCACTATGATAATCATGAAAATAATGATTATACAAGAATATCGACATTTACCTAAGAAAAAATCAGTAAATTAGGGATTAATAACAAATATCTAATATGACTAATATAATAGTAAAGTTTATTTGTGTGCTTTTTGGCTTTACAAACCCATCATGACTAGTATAATTTGCGAAAATATACAATATTTTTGTAATACTAAAATAATGAATATTATTAATTACTATGAATATAAATGAAAATATTCCAGCGAACACAAATATATAACAGCAACATTTCCATAATGTAACGGAATGTAACATGTGATATAACGTATCTGTACGTGTACATAACGTTTATGTTAGTTGTGTAATTTCCAACTTATATGACAGTACAGTTATATAATATCAACATAACGTGTAACTAAAGTGTCATATAATTCTAATATAATTACATAAATATTATATAATAGTTATATAAATCGCTAAAATGTTATATAATTGCAATATAAATTATTGCGTTTGTATGTCAGGTTCCTGAATTAATTTTTAAAAAGAACCGAACGAAATTGTGCTATCAAAGTACATTACTGGTGTCTGTTAGAACGAAAACTTTTTCAAGAAAACATTCAAATATCTTGTGCTACGTCCAAACACCAGGATTCAATTATTTCTCTTTTAAGAAAGTAATATAGGGAGATTATGTGGAAGGGCGTAACAAAAATCCTCTCGCAGATAAACGCACTGAAGCGCTTGCTGCGAGTCGGACGCACGTTTACGACCACATCTGGGTCTATGTCCCGTAAGGACACTAGGATGACCTCTGTGAGCTTGGTGCAATCGTGGGTCTTTCATTTATTCAGAGAATTGAATCTTTTTGATCAGGGAGTGGACCACATGCAATTTGAATGAGAACCGAGGAACGAAGTAGAGCAAATGAATTTAAAGAGATTTAAACAAATAAAGTAAAAATTTATTAGTAATATTCGTAATTAGTCTAGAACATTTTAAATATTGAGTAAAAGAGTATTACTACCTTATTTTAAAAGTACAAAAGTATTACGTTGCTTACTTCGGTACAAATTTATTTTGTAAATTTATAGATATGTGCGCGCGTGCGTGCGTGCGTGCGTGTGATTTTACGCGTGTTACAGTAGTAAACAACCAGAATTTATTATGGGGATGAACTTGACTATTTAAGATCATCCTGGTTGTAATACTACAGGGTCCGTCAAAAGTACCAGAACCCCTGAATATTTCGAAAAATATGCATTTTCGTGAAAAATGTTTCAAACAAAAGTTGTAGGGCTTTAAGTTACGCATTACATAGTAATATTAATGTGACCTTGAATAACTGTCAAGATCACATAAAAATCACTTCGAATTTTTTGAATGGAACCCCCTATTTTACATTACATATTTTTGTAGCTTATCCCTCGAGAGTTTTCCAAAACACTATAATTAAGTTATTTTTCATTAAGTACTTTCCGAGTTATGAGGCGTAAAAGTTACAGTACCACCGGCATTAGCATTACTCAAAATGTAACACGCGGAGGTTGCCCGGTCGGATTTACACCTTTTTGTGTTCAAAGGAAGATCGGAGGATGATCCAGCCAATAAAGGTAAGACCCGAATATGATCCGGCCAATGAAGGCAAGGTAAAGGTCCATCCGACCAGTGAAGGCGAGGTAGGGTTTACATCCGGTCAGTGAAAGCGAGGTAAAGGTCGAACCCCTACCTTGCCTTTACTGACTGGGTGAAAAACTATATATATAACTAAATTTTGTAAAAGTATATGTACAAGCAAAACAAAGACAAATGAATAAGCAGGTTTATTTATTTTAATTCTTCAATAACTACCAACGAGATTGGAAATATTCTATAAAAGATGACCAGAATCTGGAAAGGGAAATATTCACCGGGAATGTATATTGGGATGATGTTGTCCGAGCGAAGCCTAGTTACTTCCGCCCTGAGTTCGTTTAGGTCAAACCTACGAGGCTCGACGGTATACATTCCATGCAAGCAATTTGAACATTTGAGCAATTTCATTTGTAAAAAACTAGTAAATTCGCTCACTTTTCGCATTTTTATTCCTTTAAGAGATATGTAATAGGCCCCTTGGTTTTGGATGGAGGAATCATCCTCTGCCTCGAAGGGAACTGAGACAATATCTCCGCTATGCCGGCCCCTGGGCGTTTGGTCACCCTGAGATAGTAAGCCCGATTCGTTCCTTATCGTCATACTTTATATTATTAAGGAATTTGTTTTATTTCGGAGTGTCCTTTTCCTAGGTCGGTTGCTAAATAGCTGACGAGCCCGATTTGTCCGGGGAATTGGGGTGCTTAAGGCGGAACCCACAAGCCTTTGATATGGCTCCTTCATGGGATTGTGAGGCTTTTTATAGAGATCTCCTTTCCCAAGAAAAACCCCCCTCCCTTCCAGGACCGCCTGTCCATTGTCCGCACCCGCTTATTCCCCCGAAGAGGTTATTCTCGGGTAACCTCCGGATTACATACGAGATCCATC
Organism: Aphaenogaster floridana; assembly: GCA_003063835.1. Taxonomy (NCBI): domain Eukaryota; kingdom Metazoa; phylum Arthropoda; class Insecta; order Hymenoptera; family Formicidae; genus Aphaenogaster; species Aphaenogaster floridana. Next base: position 18,063 of record NJRP01000713.1, on the reverse strand, counting down.
CGGAAAGTATCCGACCTGTGTTTGTAACAATATTATTTAATTATCGACAATAATTGGCTTTATTATAAAATAAATATTATCACAACGTTCGACCCTTGGTTTGGATCCTCTTCAAGTACACTGAAATCAATATTAGTTGTAAAATATAATAACGAGGTGATAAAATACAAAGTTAATATATCTAGTTAGAAACAATGAAGCAATACCTAATTCAAATGTATAAAATTGTCATCTTAACAAGAACATCCCTTATACAGGGTGTCCCATATTAAAGAACGCTCTTCGATAATTCTTCAACGAAGCATTTTCAGCAAAAATGTTTCAGACAAAAGTTGTACGGTTTCGAGGGGCACATAAGATGGTGTCATTAGTTTGACCTTGAATAGTTGCTTGAAGGTCACGTAAAGGTTACCTTCAATTTTTTAAATGGAACTGCCTACTTTTTATTGTATATTCTTGTAGCTTATCTTGAGGGCTTTCCAAAATACTATAATTAAATGTTTTTTCGTTAAGTATTTTTCGAGTTACAAGACTTGAAAGTTACAGTACTGCCGGCATTAACATTACTCAAGGTGTACCACGTGAAGGTTGCCCGGTCGGATTTACACCTCTTTTGTGTCCAGCCAGTCAAGGCAAGATCGGTCGGTGATCCAGCCAGTCAAGGCAAGATCGGTCGGTGATCCAGTCAGTCAAGGCAAGATCGGAAAAGATCCGGCCAGTTAAGGCAAGATTTTGAGAATTTTCTATCGCAATAAGTGTTCGAAAATTCTTCCTTCATTCTGAATACATAATTGAATTCGACGTTCGAAATTTCAAGCAGTTTCCAGAAGAACATTCCTAGGAATAGAATTGCAACAGTTTCTTATACGGTCTATCATATTGTCTCTAGTTGTAGGTACTTCTGTGAAAACTACATTTTTTATAAATTCCCATAGGAAAAAATTGAGACTTGTCAGATCCGGAGATCTGGGGCACCATTTAACATGTCCTCCAAGTCCAATAAACTTAAGTGGGAAGAGACGTAGAAACTGTCGGACTATCCGACTCCTGTGAGCTGATGCGCCATGTTGGAACCACATGCGTTGTCTTGTCACCAGGTCTCCGTCTTCTATGAGAACTGGCAATTCATGTTCAAGGAAATGCAAGTAGTTCGCTGAGTTAACGTTTCCGTCAAAAAAGAAGAGTCCAATTAAGTAACCATTTACTATACCACACCACACTACAAGACTCCAGCGATGTTGGTGATCAACTGAACAATGCCAATGTGGGTTATTGTGGGACCAATAATGACTGTTGTTTAGTTGGACCAATAATGACTGTCGGTTTAGTTGACCTGTATTATGGAAAGTAGCTTCATCTAAGAACATAACAAACCTAAAAAATGGTTGATCCTGCCGCAACATTGTTTGGGCCCAATTACAAAATTCAAGTCTTCGACGATAATCATTAGGTGTTAGTGCCTGAGTCAATGTTATGTGATATGGATGGAATGCATGCAAAGCCAAAAATCTCTGAGCTGTGTTTTTTGGAATACCAAATTGTTTCTCAATATCTCGTAGTGAAATATGTGGATTCAAATGCACCACAGCTAACACAAAAAGGACTTGAAGTTCATCGCGCTCAGAGACATTAATACGACGTCGTTGTCTTCTTACATTAGGACGCTGTCTTTCACGTCTTTCGATATTGGCAATCACTCGATCATTAGGATGTCTATCAGGAAAACGATCATGATACATTTGAGCTGCTGCACGGTAATTGCGGCAACATTCTCCAAAAACTAAGAGAATATCAACAATTTCGTTTCTTGCGTAGTCTGGCATTTCTGAAGTTACAAAATGAACGAGGAATTTTTTCTAACTTCAATTTTCACTTGGAAAATTCAATTGGATGTACAATTACATATGTACAATATCATTCGTGCTGTCGGGAGGGAAGAGCCCAGATTCAATTTGGAGATATATTTGGAGACGCCTTTATGATGGATTACACAGGACCACAAAAAAATTTTTTCTAAATTTACATTGACCAGACTATGTCTACAATATGGTTTTTGGTTCACTGAATCCAAATTTGGAATCCGTTTTGCTCCATCGAATCGTGCTTTTTCAGAAAATGTAATAAAATGGTAAAAAGTGAGCAAAGTACGGGTTTGTAAATTCCTCAGATGAAATATTAAAACATTTTACATAATTTTTTCTGACTAGATCTGTGAAAGATCTACATTTATCAAATGTGTATTCACCACAAACAACACAAAATTTGTTGGGATTAATTTTGCAACTCATCGCAAGTATCTGTGTGAAAGCTTGATTTATAATTTGGAAATTTATTTCTTAAAACGCACACAAAAGTAAGTAAATATAAATATCTCGTTTTCAGTTCTTCATATGTACTTCCCGCGAGACAACTTCGCTTGCGAGAAACTATCTCGCATATCTCGTTCGAACGTTTCTCGCATATCTCGTTCGAACGTTAGTACTTTCGAGTAATACGATTTAGTACTTTCCAGTAATACGATTGAATATGTACAAAAAAATCAGTAACATCTGTATTCGTATCTCTCAGTCTGGCTGAAATGAGTATATTTTGCTCATTTTTTAACATTTAATTACATTTTCTGAAAAAGCACAATCCGATGGAGCAAAACGGGTTCCAAATTTGAATTCAGTAAACCAAAAACCATATTGTAGACATAGTCTGGTCAATGTAAATTTAGAAAAAAATTTTTTGTGGTCCTGTGTTATCGTTCCACACTGAGGTAACTACATTAGTTATTTGAATGGTAACCCCCTATTTTGACAGCGGAAATGGGAAGACAAATTTTGCGTTCAGATATGTAGTTAACTTTTTTGTTACAACAAAATAAACAACTGGGCAACCTCCACCTTGAGTAATGCTAATGCCGGCGATACTGTAACTTTCAAGTCTTGTAACTCGAAAAATACTTAACGAAAAAACATTTAATTATAGTGTTTTGGAAAGCCCTCCAGATGAGCTACAAGAATATGCAATAAAAAGTAAGCGGTTCCATTTGAAAAATTGAAGGTAATCTTTATGTAACCTTCAAGCAACTATCAAGGTCAAACTAATAACACCGTCTTATGTGCCCCTCGAAACCGTACAACTTTTGCCTGAAACATTTTTGCTGAAAATGCTTCGTTGAAGAATTATCGAGGTGCGTTTTTTAAAATGGAACACCCTGTATATGAAAATTTCCCAGAACAAGCATATTGAAGCTGAAATAAATTAAAAAGAAAAGACGGCTAAAATTATAAAAAGTGTCAGAATTCAATAGAATAGAATGTATAAGAATAAATAGAATAATTTAAACAAATAACCAACAAAGCAAAATCAATCAATAATCGAAAGATCCAAGAAAATAAAAAAGCTTGTTTTGTGTGTCATAAGATAATAAATATAAAGGAAGTCCTTGAGATATATATGTCACTAATTTAAATGTATATGCATTATCAAGATAAAAATGGAAACCAGACATCATGAAGTCAAAAATAAAATTAACAGAGCCCATTATATATGTGTACACAAGTCAAAAGATATTTATGAACTGATCAACTGAACCGAATAATTAAAATAAGTTTGAATTATTAAAGCGTTAAAAGGATAAAAACAATTAAAAACAATAATAAAAACTCATGATTATGTATCTACGTATAGCACAAATTATCATATGGATGAAATTATTTTATCATATATGGAATTATTTTATCATATATGGAACTGCGTTTGTAATTTTGCGACGAGGTACTCGAACGCCCTCTGCGGTGAGTCAGTGTAACGAGAGAAGCCTCATGAGCATTCCCAGCCAGCTCCGAAGCCCCATGCTCTGTAGCATACAAGCAGCGTGCCATTGTTTACATTCTCCATAACCGTATTCGTTGCATGTTTTAATCGCTGAAAATGACCGAGCGCATTGAGCAACGAATTTGCATCAAATTCTGCTTCAAACTTGGACATTCATGTTTGGAAACAATTGATATGGTGCATAAGGCTTTTGGGAATGCTTATGGGCAACACGTAAATAAAAGAGTGGTACAAGCGGTTCAAAGATGGCCGCACCTCAGTTGACAGCGATCCTTCTAGCCGACCTTCAAGCACAAAAACACCGGAAAATGTGGAGCGTGTGCGACTAGCGATTGAAGAAAATCGTCGTTTTATAGTTCGAGAGTTAGCGAGTAAACTTGGCACTCCAAAAACTATAGTTTCTTTAATTTTAACTAAAAATTTGAGAATGGTTCGCGTTGCTGCAAAATTCATCCCAAAATTACTGACGGAAGAACAAAAACATCATCGATTGCAAGAGGCTCGAGACAACTGGAGCATGGATGAATATGTCCTTAAGAAGATCATTACTGGTGACGAATCATGGGTTTATGGTTATGATCCAGAGACAAAACATCAGTCTTCTCAGTGGAAACTTCCAATAGAACCACGATCGAAAAAAGCACGTCAAAGTCGAAGCAATGTCAAGTCAATGTTAATTATTTTTTTCGATTATGAAGGTGTTGTACACCACGAGTTTCCTCCACAAGGTCAAACTGTAAATAAAGAATACTATCTTGAAGTTTTAAAAAGATTACGTAACGCAGTGAGGAGAAAACGGCCGCATTTTTGGGAGAGCGGTGACTGGCTGCTTCATCACGACAATGCCCCTGCGCATTCATCACATATTGTTCAACAATTTTTAGCAAAACACCGCATAGCACAGATTCGTCAACCTCCATATAGTCCAGATATAACTCCATGTGACTTCTGGCTTTTTTTAAAACTGAAAATTCCATTGAAAGGAAAGCGGTTTGATGTTCAGGCGATACAACAAAATGCGACGAAGACGCTTAAGAACATTCCTCAAGCTGATTTTTAGGACTGTCTTAAAAAGTGGAAACACCGCTGGGAGAGGCTTGTTGAATCCAAGGGAAACTACTTTGAAGGAAGCCACTCATCCGAATCTTTAGCATACCTTCAACTCGCCTGTATGAACCACGGTCGGATACTTTCTGGACAGACCTCGTATATTCGTATATCTGGAGGCCGTTCCTTTATCCGCAACCCATTCCCGCTATGTCATTATCCAATAATGAGCCATCTGTCAAGTTGGGCGCGAGCCCAGCAGAGGAAGTGGCAATCGCGACCGCTAATAGGAGCTCTCCTAATAAGATGCAGGCGGGCAAGTTTCCGCACATCCTTTTGGAGAAAGTGGACGAACGGGCAGGTATGTTTCTTCGGGAGAGGCGGATAAGGGTCACGGACCCGTGGTCCGCTCCCAAGTCCGATGATCCGAGCGTGGCAATCCTCACGAGGAATAAACTCGGTGATCGTGAGGATGTTGAGATAATCGTCAATAGGACGAACAATAGGCACATCCTTGTCTGGAGGTTTTTACGACCCTGGAAAGTGATGGGGCCTTCACTGACGATCAGGGAGCGGTTCTCGCTGGGAAGTGTCCCAGGCAAGGCCCGCAAGGAGAGGTCCAGTGAGGCGCCCTAAGGACAGTAGTCGATGAGGGATCGCCCCATGGTCACCGAGGAGATACGCACGGAAAAACGCCCATCGGACACAAGTTCGTGGAAGCGTCCTCCGATGCGCCATTATAAGGCGACACCCACAGAGTGATCGTCGGATAATGAGGCCACTGACGATCCCCGACCAGTAGACTGGTACGCATTGGCGGAGGCCCAGATCAACCCCAGGAGGAAGAGAATGCAACCCCCCCCCACAACGGTGGAATATATAGACTATGCCGACCCGAAGCTTGAACTTAGGGCCGAGGAAATCTTTCTGACCCTGCGTTCGAGCACAGCAAAAAGTCCACGCCGGGAAAGCTCGCCCATCCCCAAGGAGGAAGAGCACTTAATTCAGATAGGGGATTTGGAGACGCGGGAGCACCACAAGAGGGCCCGCGAAAATTTAGAAGTTGTCGACCGGGTCGCTGACACCTCCAAACACTTAAAGGGCAGCAACGTAAAGAGCCACCACATGGTTGCGCGGAAAATTGACGCGATCGTGGCTGAAATGAAGAGTAAAACGAGCCCTCAAGACTCCGATCTGGGAGTTTTGAGGAGTGGCACCCGTTTGACCACGTTGATATTGACCACGGTCCTGATTGACCACGTTGCGATTGACCACGTTGATATTGACCACGGTTCCGATTTACCGCGTGTTCCGATTGACCACCGTCCCGATTGACCACGATCCCGATTGACCACCGTCCCGATTGACCACCATCCTAATTGACCAGCGTCCCGATTAATCACCGTCTCGATTGACAACGTTAATATTGACCATGGTCTCGATTGACCACGTTAATATTGACCACGGTCCGATTGACCACCGTTCCAATTCACCACCGTCCCAATTGACTACGTGTCCCCGTTTGACCACGTGTCCAGATTGACTACGTGTCCCGATTGATTACGTATCCCGATTGACCACGTCCCGATTGACAACGTTCTGATTGACAACGTCTCGTTTGACCACGTCCCGATTGATCACGTGTCCCGAATGACCACGTCCCGAATGACCACGTGTCCCCGATTGACCACCGTCTCGATTATTTGTATATTTGCATATTTAAGTACATGATTGAGTGTACTTGGGTGGGCTGCGCCTCTCATAACCCCCCTGCAGAAATCTAACCCAACCTTGCAACCGACTCCCAAGGCACAACTGGAAGCCGGAGCACGCGACGAGCGCCAGTCGCAAGGAGGAAACGCTCCGCAGGAGGAGATGAGAGTCCCGCAGCAACACCGAAATAAAGACGAGGCGAGTGAACAGCGTGCCAGTGATGCCGTTGATGCGCCGATTTGCAGCACAGCGCTGGCAGAAAGAACAGCACCCGCTAGCACCCGCTGGCACTTTCTCCCCACTCATCGGCCTGCGTCGAGCAGCAGAGGCGACGAGTGGGGAGGTCTTCTGTCTCTTTTTCTCTCAAACGGT
>NJRP01000712.1:28040-41591 GCA_003063835.1 Aphaenogaster floridana | reverse complement strand
CCCCCCTTATTAAGAACAAATTCCGATGAAATCGGAGGAATTTGTTCGAAGCTTTGTAATCGCTCGTTTAAATCGGTATAAATGGTAGGGGTTCTTTGAAATGTATGTACCTGTGTGGGGACAGTAGAATAAGTAACGGTCTCTAAGCCTTGGTTGTTGGTGGTGATTGTAAGTGGAGCGCTGGCAAGATCAGTCGTCTCCTTTTCCTTATCGTTCCTGGTCGTCCTTCCGGCCAGGTAAAGTAGCAAATGAGTAAGTGAACTCCAAATGGCACCCAGGATGTATAGGCTGCATCCGTAGGCAGAATGTAAAGCGTAGCCATGTATTGCAGTGTCGATGGCTAGTTTGATGAGGCGTACTACGATGAGCACACCGAATACTCCGGCTGTGGCGGATCCAAAGGCAATGAATCCGCTCCAAATTCGTGTGGCTGTACTCTCGGCAATTCTTTGAAGTGATTCCTCGTCCAAGAGGTTGTACATTGAAATAGCGTTGTCTTGAATGGTGTGTCCGGACAGTCCTCGGGCCATGGCGTTAAGTAGAGCTGGCTTTTCAGCTGGAAACATGATATGATCTCGTAACTTTTCAATATCATTTTGAGAATAAATACCGCTTATTGCGAGTGGTCCTGGGGTTGCGTATTCCCAAGATAAAGAAGTGAGCGGTTTTCAATTGTTGAGGCGGCATCTGTCTCACATGTGGCTCTGGCGTGAATTGAATCCAGGTGTCCTCCATGTGGTACATAACGGGAAGTTCAAAGCTGCATTCACGTGCGGTTCCCATTTTAGTTATGATGTGAGATTTAGGAGTCAGGAACAAAGTAGCATTTCGTACAGAGACTGGAAGTTCAGAGTAACATTCGTCAGTGCGACGCAGGGTTACGTCGACAGGAATACATTTTACAACATGTATCGTTTCTCCGGCTGTGACTGCCATTAACCGGGTCCTTTCATTAATTTGTAAGCAAATTCATCGGGTTGTAAGGCGGCGAATGAGAGTGTGTTTCTAAGCACTTCTTTCTCCAGTTCACATCGCTGCTGTATTACATTATAATACAGAGAATTTAATTGCTGTCGTATATGCTTTTCGACGTATACGAACTTGGAATTCACATAAGTAAAAATGTCCAGGTTGTTAACGGGAATAGAGCCTCGATTGATGAAGGCGTCGCCCTTCTTGGTTTCCAATATAAATAATTTTGGATGTTCAGTGCGTAACAGAGTGTATCCGCATAAAGGTTGCTCTTTTGTAGTTGCTAATGCGAAGGTCATGTCTTCGGTAATCAGCGAAAATACTGTAGGTGAAGGAGAAGTGGAGCCGTCCGTTGTCATCTTAGTTGCTGGTCCTTCGTATAAGACGTCATATTGATGAAAGTTGCAGGAAGATGTTGGCATCGGCTTCCAAAAGGTGTATCCATCTTCTAAATCGATACAAAATCCGTCGCTCAGTGGGCAGATAGTTCCGGATTTCAAAATGACTCTTCCAGAATTTAGATGTACGGGTACGTGAGAAGATTTTAGAGTAATGCGAACGATGGCATCAACGATGACATGGTTCCATGTTCCGTATGGGTCGGAGTATTGTGTTCCTTGACAGTTGCCGTCACTTTGCACAGTTCCTGCCAGCATGATACTGCGGGCAGTAGTAGAATTAGGTTTTAGTCCGTCGATGGATCCAGTAGATCCCAGGATGAGTACGCCATCTTGAAACATTCGAAGACATTTTGAGTGTCCGATTTCTAGCATATATTCCATTCGTGCATTATTAACAGATGAAGTGTGGGAGTGCATTCCACAATGTTGAATTCTTCTTGATATTTCGACTTTACATTAGATAACTTCAGCGTAGTTATATTCCGAGAGTTGAAGGAGTTGTATGTAGACATTGGAGTAGTTTGGAGTATGAAATTCTAAGTCGCAATCACCAACACCAAGTAGAGATACAGAAGTAATGTTCATATGTTGTCCACCACAATCAAATCCAACGAGTCCTTTCGTGGATGTAATTAAGACTACGAAGATAACGAAGATTAACATAGTCTGCAACATAGTAGTATGATAATATAAAGCAGATACGACCATTAGTATATAAGATTATTTGTATTTCGGACAATATATCATGATTTCTAATCATGTAAGGCGGTCGTTAGTTCTTATAAAGTAAAATTCAATCGCTTAAACGTAAGATCGTAGTGATCCAAACAGTAAGTAATACGATGTGGGTTGAGACCAACAATTCTCAACTCGTGTAATAGATTGGCGCAGTTATTTTGACATTGGGCGCATTCGTATATGAGTTTAGTAGAAGTTAAATCTTTATCGCATTCTACGCAGCGACATTCGTAAGGTCCTTTGACACAATAGTGTTTGAATACCATGGCGTGGTTTTCGGTTACGCCAGTATCGATAGAACAACGTAGACAATATCTTTTACGGCTAATTGGATCGACCATCATAGAAGCTCTAACACATCTTGCCATTGGCAAGTGAGTAAGTATTTCGTCCTTAATCATTTTTTCAATTATTTTGCAATTGTATTCCCTCGATAGTGTCTGTAAAAATATTTAATTGAAACGTTACGTCGTTTAAATTGAATTCTCCTTGCGGTATTTTAGATAATAGCTCGACGTATTTCTGAGAGCATTGAGGGCACTTTCTAATAGGACGTATTGATGCAAGAGTGTCATTACAATTCACGCATTTATAACGGTGAACGTCGTAGGGGCCGTTTACAAGAAGGTGAACAATTGACAATTTATATTTGTTGGAAGAGGTAGTAGTATTAATGAAGCATTTCATGCAGAGGAAATGGTTAGTAAGCTGGTTGAGCACTCTAGTGGAGGTTAAGCATCTCCCGTTTAAATTGTCAATTGGTAGAGATAATTTACAACATTCGGCCATTTTATGAAGTGGTTGGTGACGTTACATGAAAGTAAACGATTTCATCGCTGTGTACATCGTACATAAATTGAGCGCGGCTAACCCGAATTCCTTGTGAAGTCATTTTTACGAGCAATTCGGTGCATTTTGTAGAACAAAGGGAACATTCATTAATTGGATTTTCTTTAGTAATGTTCTTATTGCATTTGTCGCAATGATAAGGCGTATATGGGCCTCGTACGAAACAATGTCTGATTAGACAGTTAGTTACTGCGATTTGTGGTTCAGCAGGGTCTTGTAACATATCATTTATATAGCAAGGAATGCATTGGAAATTGTTAGTATTGTTTTTCAGGATTTTAGCGGTCCACAAACATTTATCTGTTGCGGGGTTAATTACAGACATGCTCAGTGTCTATGATTATTTAGTGGTACAAGATATTCAAATTTTTCATGCAAGTTATCGAATAGAAAATGTGTTTGATCGATTTTAGTATTTCGCTGTTGAAAGTATTTTACAATTTTAAGGTGACTGTTCCAACAGTGAGGACAATCTATCGCGCGTCGGTTTTGTATTGTATTCTGTGAACAAAAACAGCAGGGCCATGAACTATGAGGTCCGTTAGTAAGATGATGTGAAATATGAATTTCGAATATTTGAACTCTATTAATTAATCCAGAGCTGCAAAAGCAGGGTAAGCAGCATGCAACGCGGCGTTGTTTATTTAGAACTTTGAAAGAAAAGAGACACCTTTCGGTGTTAGCACAGGTAAGATCGAGTGGTTCGATCTGCGGAGGATTACAGCTCATGCTCTAGAATATTTTTTGTAGTATTTGAGTGTAGGGGCTATGTAATAACAGAGATAACAATTACGCGTAGGGGTAATTATAGCTATTGAATATGCGCAAACGTAGCAAATTACATCTTGGAGTTTTAATTGATTGAAAGTGTGATGAGCGTAGTGATATTTGTAAGACTGTCGCATGAATAGTGAGGGTAGTTTGTAGTAACAATGTTCGCAAATGATATGAGGGTTAGTAAGTCTTTTGTAACCACGCACTGTGATGCACAGTTGTTTATGAAGAGATGAGCGATGCTCAGGTGATGAGCTGGGCTCGGAATGCAGATTCATCCCTGTAAAAAGAAAAATCATATTAATTCAACCAGGTTCAATATGAGCTAATTTCAACTTGTCCAAGTGGACTACGCGGGGTCTATTTTGGTAAAGTATCCTTGCATTGTTGTGGGAAAGTATATCTAAGATTTGGTAAGGACCGGTATATTGGTCATCGAATTTTCCTTTCCGTGGTTCTTTTAAAAGAAAGACTTGGTCTCCTGGATTAAAATTATATGGATGTATACGTTGGTCATAGTACCGTTTACTACGTTCTTTGGAAGCAACGAGATGCTTGTGGGCATCTTCTTGGGTATTTTGTAAAGTGTTAAATAAATCTATCAAATATTGTTGGTAAGTTTCATTACTATCTTCTTCTCTGGGAGGATGTGAGCTAGGGGTACGAGCAAGTCGTCCGAAAACTAGTTGAAAGGGTGAATAATGCGTGCTTTCATGTACGCTGGTGTTATACGAAAACATAGCTAATGCTACGTGTTCATCCCATTCTTTGTCATTAGTAATTCGATTTTTCAAATATTCCGTAAGGACATGATGTGAACGTTCTAGTGAACCATTAGACTGAGGGTGATAAGCAGTTGTTTTGAAGTGCTGAATATTAAATTTCTTCGTAAGATTTCGTATTAATGACGATAGGAAATTTGATCCTTGATCTGTGAGAATGGCTTTTGGAGCGCCGTATATACAGATAAAATTTTTAATAAATGCATCAGCAATTGATAAAGAAGTCGCTTCTATCAGCGGTACGGCAACAGAGTATTTAGTTAATAAATCTTGCATAGTTAAAATGTAGGAATATCCGTGAGTGGAAATAGGTAAGGGTCCCATAATATCTAATGATACTTTATCGAATGCGGCACCCGGGGTATCCGTAATGATCATTGGAGATTTAGTTTTAATTCTCGTAAGTTTTTTCAATTGACATTGTCGGCATTTCTGTATAAAGTTTTGAATATCTTTTTTCATAGTACTCCAATAAAAATGAGGTCGAAGACGATTATACGTTTTAGTAATACCTTTATGTCCTCCTATGGCAGAAGAGTGGTTTTCAAGAATTAAAGGTAAGCGTTCAGCTTCGTCAGGAGTTCGTACTAAGTTTTTGCATATGGTAATATTGATTGGAAATTCTTCGAGGTGTCGTATTAATTGTCTATATATGTGAAACCATGGAATGTAATCAAACATGTTAGTTTGGTGAATACTAAAAGATTCTATGTCTAAGTCTTTTATGACGACTGATAAAGATTTCATACAATTTTTTACGTTATCAATTTCAATTAAAGTTTTGTCGTCGAACTTTATGGGTAAGGCTATTAGAGTCTTGCCTTTGAATGAGGTAACCTTGGCTCGTTCATACATTATATCTTGATATTTAGGAAGTAAATTTGCTTCGAATAATTCTTTTGCACCATTGTCAAAAGGTGTTCCATTTTGATAAATAAATACAACAATGTTATCACGTTGTTTAAGTAAATTTTCACGACTGTGTATAATATTCAGTCTCATATTAGCGTTTTCATTCTTTTCAGTGTCGATCGGTACGGAATCGGCTAAAAATAACGTGTCACCTTCTTCGTCGCTTTCATCTTCAGAATCAGAATCGAAACTGTGATATGGTTCATCAGCATTATTGATTGCTTCCTCGTGCAATTCCTGAAGCACGGGAGAAGGTAATTGAGTGGAGGTAGAAGGAACGGCAGGTTCCATAGGAATATTGAGAGTAGGAGAAGTTTCCTTTGGGAATGAAAATAATGATTCGTCAGAAGAGTCGTCTTGATTTTTGGAGATAAGAGGTAATATAGTAGCAGAAGGAGGGTTACGTGATAAAGCGTCGGCGTTGTTATTTAAACTTCCTTTTTTGTATTGTATGTCATATTCATATTCTTCTAATTTATTGCGCCACTTCCATAGTCTAGAGGAAGGGTCTTTAACAGAATGAAGCCAGGCTAGAGGCTTGTGGTCAGTAATGATTGTAAATTTTCTTCCATATAAATAAGGTCTAAAGTGATGGGTGCAATAGACGATTGCTAGGCATTCTTTTTCGATAGTAGAATAGTTTTGTTCCGCTTTACTTAAGATTCGTGAAACATAAGCAATGGGCAAATCTTTGCCGATTTTTCCTTGACTAAGTATGCCACCGATAGCATATCCAGAAGCGTCTGTAGTTAAAATAAAAGGTTGGTTAAAGTCGGGATACTGGAGTATAGGTTCAGAACACAGAGAGTTTCGGAGAGTTAGGAAGGCATTCATTTGTGCTTCTTTCCATATAAAAGGTTGTTCTTTCTTTAATAATTCCGTCAGTGGTTTTGCTATCTTTGAGAACTGAGGAATAAAACGACGATAGTATCCGACTAATCCTAGGAATTGCTTTATGTTCTTAGCGTTTTTCGGTTGCGGAAATTCAGTTATGGCTTCGATCTTCTTTGGGTCTGGTTTGACTCCATTGGATCCTATAACGTGACCTAGATAAGCTACCTCTTTTCTTAGGAATTCACACTTATCTGGTTGTAATTTCAGATTGGCTTTTTCCAATCGTTTCATCAAGCGATCGAATTTTATATTGTGCTCGCGTAGGGAGCGTGCATAAATAACTATATCGTCCATATATACGAATAGTTCATTGCCTTGTAGGCCGGACAGAACATTATCCATTAATCGTTGAAAGGTTGCTGGCGCGTTCTTCAATCCGAAGGGCATGCGCTTAAATTGGTAATGTCCGTATGGAGTTGAAAATGCAGTTTTAGGAGCGTCCGTTGACTCCATGGGGATTTGGTGAAATCCAGATGCTAGATCTAAGACAGAGAAATATTTTGCATTTCCCAACTGGTCCAAAATATCTGTGATATTTGGAAGAGGATAGGCATCGCCTATAGTTTTTTCATTTAAGGCGCGGTAATCAATAACCATACGCCATCTTTTATTTCCCATTGAATCGGGTTTCTTTGGAACTATCCATATAGGAGAGTTATAAGGTGAAGTTGAATACTCGATTAAATCATCTTCAAGTAAAGAATTAACTTGTCTGTTAATTTCTTCCTTATGTATTGGTGGAAAGCGATATTGCTTCTTATGAATTGGAACCTCATCGGTCGTAGGAATACAATGTGTTGCAGCGTTCGTACACCCTAAATGATCTGAGGGAAGATAAAATCTCTCAGCATGATTTGAAATCAACGAAATCAGGCTATCTTTCTCCTCGGAGTTAAGATGCTCTGTTCGTAATAATTGTAGAATCGAGTCGGCGCGATTATCAATAGAAGTAATGCTGAAGTTACCACGACGACCATAGACCGACGGAAGCTCTCGAGGACCGCCAGCACCGCAAGATAGTTTATCTCGATCACCATCTTGGGTATCAATTGGGATTTCTTCAGGAAAGAGAGTATTGACTGAAAGACCTGTGGTTGCCTCGGCAACACCCATAGACTCATCTAGGGTATCAAAAGTGTCAAACTCTTGAAGTACTACGGCAGGGATATCCACTTTGCACAGTTTCTCCGTAGTATTAAAAATGGGAAGGTAGGCCTTGCCCTTAGAATTAGTAACGATCGCGTCGCCTAGATAAATTCCTTTCTCAGTTTTCTGAGGTGGCATATAACCCGTTTTCATCTCAGGGTTCGTAATGTAGCATTGAAATGGTGTTACGGAACGTGGCTGCAATAATATTGAGTTCGTCTCAGCAAATGGTATGCTTGAATTATTATAACTGAGACACTTATTTTGGAAATCGAGTATCGCGTTGTAATTGCGTAAAAATCCGGTTCCTAAGATACCGTGTTGTGGGAAGGGGGTGTCGTCTGAGACTAAATGAAATTCGGTTTCCTTACCGAATATAAGGATGTTCGCGGATCCCAAGGTAGAAATAGAATTAGAAGAGATTCCTTGCAACATTAAATTATGAAATTTATTGAATTTAGTAGAAGGATTTAGACACCCAATTTTAATTAAGTTCACGTCTGCGCCGGAGTCGATCATAAAGTTGCATGTTGAATGTAAGTTCGGCGAAGACAAAGTAATTACGGGAGCTCGGCTTTGTTTAAGTATCGTGTTCACTGGGTTGAGGGAGGATCGGAAGGAAGCGTCGGTTGGAATCGTACCGTCTTCGGTTCGGTTTGACGTCCTGTCTGATTTGCATCCCGGCGGACGCCGTGAATTTCCGGAACGCCTGTCGCGTTTCCCGGTCTATATCTCGTTGCATCGAGAGGTTTTTGAAATGATTGGCGATACGCTAATTTCCGACATTCATTTATAAGATGCCCAGTGTCTTTGCAGTATTTGCAAAATTTCTCGCTAGGAGTGTTTGGTCCAAGCTGCCCAGGGGTCAGAGGTTTGATAAAGGGAACGTTAGGGGAAGGAGAATGAACAGGTCTCGAGAATGGCTCGATCTTTCTGTATGGAACGTTACGTCCAGAAAAGTCCACACGGGGAACAGAGTTTTTTATAGGAAACACGTGCTTCTTTCTACGAGATTCGGCTTCTAAAGTCTTTGATAATTGAATAGTAGAGGCTATTGCTCCATCTAAATTTCCATATTGGCCCTCGATTTTGACTCGAACTAATAGGTCAGTAGGCAAACCGTTGATAAAACTTTCTAATACATCTTGATCAATTCGATCTTCGTCTTGCGGGAGAAGAGTTCCGTATAAATTATTTTCACCGTCAATAATCGCGGATCTTAGTTCCTTAGTTCGCTCAATGTATGTAAAAATATCTTCGTTAGGCAACATGTACAAATTGCCAAGTTCTCCCCGGTATTGATTCAGAGATTTATTAGGTCCGAATATTCTCTTCAGATGATAGGTTAACGATGATACTGTAGGAAAATTCATGCCTTCAACGGCGGTGTAAGCATGCCCGTGAAGTTTAGTAGTTATTAATTGAACGAGGTATTGCTCTTGTGGAGGGGGAATAAGTTTAGTAGCTCTTTCACAAATTTTACAGAATTGAAATACTGGTATTTTATGACCGTCGTAACGCGGAATTGAATCTACGACGTCTTTAAAGCGAATAGGGGAAGTATAGTCTGGAGGTGAATGTATGGAATGAGTAGGACTATCGCGATTAATGTAAACTTCGTTAGTAGGAGCATGGTGTTGAGGGGAATGACGAATAGTTTCAGTGACTTCAGGTCCTGAGTGAGGGTTTTGGGAAGTGGTTAGATTGTTAACCTTAAGAGCGAGTTGTTCAACTTGTTGGGGTACAGCTTTCAAAGTAGCTATTTCTTGCCTTAAAGAATTTAAGATGGCACTTAAACCATCGATGCCTACTGCAGCATCTCTCTCCTTATTCATAATTGCTTCTCTCTTTTCTAATTCAATTTGACGAGCCTTTAAAGCTTGTGCTTGTTCTCGAATTAATTTTTCTTTATCTGCCAACTTTTGGTTAATTTGTTCTAAGTCGACTTGGGAAAGTTCTCCAGTTTCGGAGGAAGTACGTGAGCTTTGGGAACGCGTATTGTGAGCCATTGTAGTATAGGAAAAGGGAAGAATTCGTATAAGTTGCGAAGGAAGGATCCCAGTTAAAGATGAAGGGGCTCCTTAAGGAAGGGCGTAATTGAAAGAAAGGAAGATCCCAATTAAAGATGAAGGGGATCTCTAAGGAATGTGGGATCTATAATCTGAAATTTAAAAATTTTGAAATTTATTTGACTTATTCCTCTTATAAAATGAAACACTCTCTTCTTCTATTAATTTCCTCACGATCTTTTAATTTCTTTGATCCGTCTCTCATATATCCGTTAATTGCTCATTCATGAATCCACTTGACTGTTTTCCATATTCCATCCCACCGGTATCTCTCTGATCCGTTTAGTGCTCATTCATGGTTAATTCAGGGTCCTACCTTTTCTGTCGACACCTTATTATATTTCCCCTGCTGATATGCCTCGGCCGATTAGTCAGAAGGTGCCTCTCCTATGTTTTTTGGTAAATCTGCCTATGCCGAATTTACCGGGATGGCGAGAGTCTTAACAGATTGTGGATCTTGAGCGTTCGGATCTTTAGATTACGGATTGGATGGCGATCGTGGAGGAAAAGCGGAGTATTGAGAAGAGTTGAGAGGTCGTGAAATAAATGTAATTAAAATTAGCTTAACCTTATATTTTATTCCATTGTATAAAAGCGAGCGCTGTCGATTAACATACAGCGAAAGGCACGTTAGTAAGTGCTTTATTGTTCAAACGTTGCAAAAGATAAATCTTCTGGCTCTGCGTATCCACCGTAGGCGTGTTGAGCCAGGTCTTCCAAGTGTAAAAAGTAATGGGTAAGTGTGCTACTGTCGTAAGGGGCTTCTGGATCGAGGGGCTCTAGCTCGGGAGCGACGGGGACAGTAACTAGATTTGCGGGTACAGGACTAAAAGTGAGTCGGGGGTTAGGTCCTGCGTATTCGGATGTCTCTACTGTAGGTTCGTCGGTTTCGTCAATCTCGTAATATTCGTCGATAGCAACGTCAGCTCTGTTAATTAATTCTTGGTATTGATCGAAGGGGACGGTATCTTCTTCCGTTAAATCTATAACTGAAATTGCGGAACCTGGTGGAAAAGGTTGGTCGATAAGATGGCTGCCGCTCTATTCGGACAACGGGTCGTCCTGTCAATTGTTCGAATTGCGCGATGGCTTGCTGATATGCTGCTGTTTGAATACGTTCTTTCTGTTCGCGCCGTCTATTGTCGGCTCTTTGTCGGTTTTTCTTGATCATCTAATTAAAAAGAGAACATAGGTTATTGCTTGTTTAAGCTGGTGAACGCTTGGTTAAGCAACAAAGCATGAAGAAAGTTAGAGTACGCTCGAGGAGCAGATGAAGCTCTAGAGCGGATGAAGGAAGAGGTATTGAGTGAAATTCAGCTTGTTGGAGCGGAGGTTCGCTCGGTCAAGCCGTGGAATGGTCGGAGGTATAGAGTAAGGAGTGACAGGTATTCTCGCAAAGCTTGGTGTAGCGGATGGACGCTACGGGAAGCCAGCGTAAGGTTTAATGGAAAGGTAACGGCGGTTGTCGCTAATACGAGCAGATGGATGCTCCGTCAGCGGGTCGCCGAGGAATGATGGATTAAAGCTGAGTTAGCGGATGTACGCTAGGTTCAGCAGATCAACGCAGTTCTGGGCAAGTGAATGCTCAGTAGCGCATGAACGTAAAGGATGGAGAATTGAAGGAATGAAATAAGGCTGAGGTAGCGGATGTACGCTAAGTTCATGTCGACGCAGTGATCCAATGATAAATGATTGACGTCTTTCAGAATGAGACGATTGGGTAGAAAGGAACGTACACTCGTCTCTGAAAAGAGTGGTTATAATACAGCAGTGTCACAATGGTTATAATATAAGTATAAGACTATAAGGTTAAAGCTTAAGGGTATAATAATTTCGTTGCACTTGTATAATATGGTATAAGATGGTTGACTTCGTAATATAATTTAGATTTAATAATGTATAGTCGAATCGAGGCGGCGAAGTAGAACAAGTAGCGCGAATATAAAGTAAATCAAGAATATACCGTTACTTACAATGAGTTAAACGGTCGAACTTCTCTGATGCAACAGAGGATGGACTCCAACGAGTTCGCTTGGAGTAATAAAAGTAGTGGCTACTGTCGAGAAGAAAGCTGGAGTGGACAGGCGCTCGGTCGTCCTCAGCCAAAGGTATGATGCACTGGCTCGAATCGACTAAGTATAAGTCGGAATAAGTCGTACAAGTGACGTGAAGTTAGTATTGAATAAAACGTGGCAAAAGTAATACGAAGTGACGCTCCGTGGCTCGTGCACGGGGTTATATAGGCAGAAGTCGTGGAGGTGGTAAGCGGCGCTGGAGTAGCGGTTCGCTGAGTGGGGACCATGCAATAGGCCTTATGTCCGTCGGAGTGGGGAATCGCTCGGCGGCTTGAGGAAGTTCTGATTTCTTGCATCATCTTGCGCAATAAGGTGATCTCACCATGATCTCATGCTGGAGATAATCTCTCTGACACTCGATATTTATTCTTATCGGAGAGGCGCGCTATCTCGTCGCCAGACAGTAACTCGATATTTATTCTTATCGGAGAAGCGCGATATCTTCGTCGCAGAATAGTAACTCGATATTTATTCTTATCGGAGGCAAGCGATAGACGGCTTAAAATTCTCGGAATTAATTCTCGGGAGTTAGATAGCGAATTTCTTTCTTATGACTTCATCGTCCGATGCGATGAAAAGACCTTGGAGTATAAGACAATGGTTTTACATAGGCTTTCTCTTAGTTAATAATTAATTAATTATTTAAACCTTGGAGTTTTAACATAGCTTCAAGATTTGAATACGGAATAAGTACTAGCACCTGTAGCGGGTCTTATAAAGGATTTATATATGAATTTACTCATGGTGAATGTAAGGCAATAGTGCTATTACTTTTAACAATTGAATTATTAATAATTAATTAGCGGTGGTAACTCGCAGAACAAATGGTAATACTTTAGCGCATGGTAAGTGGTATGGTAAACGCTCGATGTATGGTAAGACATATGGTAAGTTGCATGGTAAGTTACCATCGGTCGGTAACATGAAAAAGGGTTAGTGTATAAAAATCTGTAAGTAGATTCCTACTTTACCATCTGATGGTAAGTTATCGACGGTCGGTAATGTATCGACTTTTTGTTAGCAGAAGGGTCGGTAACTCGGTCGGTAAGTGTGAAGGTAAGTGAACGATTGTCGGTAATGTATCAACTTGAAGTCGGTATTCGTATTTTGGTATGGTAATTGAGTATGGTAAGTGCAAATGGTAACTGAAATGTGTAGGTAACTCTTGGATAATTATATATGGTTAAAATAATTCCTTTTTCTGGTATATAAAAGGATTTTGAGTGAGTAATAGTGTCCTTTAGCTGTAATAATGATTAAATAGTATTAATTCCTGTAAATCAGTGAATAATACATATAGGAAGCTCTATAATATAATGCAGACTCTCGCCTCAGCAGAGTCTTTTTCATCTCTCGTTGTAATTGTATTCTCTCTTAAGAGAATAAGCAAATTAAGTGAACTCTCGCCTCAACGGAGTGTAAGTCTCGTCTTTGCGAGCTAAAATATAATGCAGACTCTCGCCTTAGCAGTCTTTTCCATCTCTCGTCGATTGAATTCTCGTCTCGGGAGAATTAATAAATGATTGACTACTCTCGCCTCAGCGGAGTGTAAAAAGGATTCTCGTCTCAAGAGAATTAATAAATGACTGAATTGAACTACTCTTGCCTCAGCAGAGTGTAAATCAGCGAAACTCTCTTCTCTGGAGAGCACAAATCTTGTCTGCAGCGAGATCGAATTATTACAGAGGAACTCTCGCCTCAGCGGAGTCTCTAGACAGTGAATCTTATTAAAGATCCTTTCCAACTCGCGTCTTTGAATATAGAAATAAAAGTACTTGAATATATATGAAAGCAGTGTGTTCGGAGAACGCTCAGAGAACGGTTCAACAACTCATTCATAGACAAACACTCATGCTAAAGGAGCCATCGCAGCTCCGCGGCGAGTCCTCGCGTCTCATGCAAAAGGAGCCTTAAGGGAGAGGTGCACTTGGACACCGTT
>NJRP01000711.1:39053-53976 GCA_003063835.1 Aphaenogaster floridana | reverse complement strand
AAATTTTGGTAATAAAATGCCAATAGAAACGTAACAAGATCTGTTAAAAGAATATGATAGTTTGATCGCAGAAACCGAGCAAAATCTGCCATTTCGTAATTATTTAAATGATGTCTAGCTAGCCAAATCTGTTGAAAATAGATTTTGCGAGGTGTTTACCACAAATTTTATTCCCAGAATACCAATAGAAACATAACAAAATATGATGGAAGATTGATTGCAGAATCTATCATTTCATAACTATTTAAATGATATCTAGATAGCCAAATCTATCGAAAATAGATTTTGCAAGCTGTGTACTGTTAATTTTATTGGTACAATATCAGCAGAAACATAATAAACTCTGTTAACAAAATATGATGGTAGATTGTTGGCAAAATCTGCCATTTCGTAACTATTTAAATAATATCTAACTAGCCAAATTTGTCGAAAACAAATTTAGCATTTTGCAGAATACCAATAGAAACATATCAAAATCTATTAAAATATGATGGCAGATTAATTGCAGAATCTATCATTTCGTAACTATTTAAATGATACCCAGATAGTCAAATCTGTCGAAGACAAATTAGCCATACAAAGTATCTACTATAAATTTTGTCAGCAGAGTGTCAGAAACAACAAAATCTGTTAATAGAATATGATGACAGATTGGCTGTAGAAACCAAGAAGAATCTGCCATTTCGTAACTATTAAAAACAGATTTTGCACAAATTTTCGGTATCTGCTACAAATTTTGTCGGCAGAATGCTTACAGAAATATAACAAAATATACTAATAAAAGATGATAAATTGATTGCAGAAATTAAGAAGAATCTGCTATTTTGTAATTATTTAAATCAGTGATGTTCAACCTTTTTTTAAACTGAGGGCCATTTTCAGAAACAGGCATAATCTTGCAGGCCGCATAATGTTTATTTTTTTATTTTTTATAAATGTTTATTTTTTTTTATATAAAAATCAAATATATTTTACGAACATGTCTTTTATTTATGAAATAAACTTATTTATGAAATTTTCAAAAATAAATTCTTGAAAAATTCTCAAAAATGCATTTTAAATGAAACTGTTAGATTGTAAACATTATTAATCGACGGGCCGCAGGTTGAACATCACTGATTTAATTGATATTTGAATTGTCAAGAAATGACAGATTCTGTTCGACTTCTGCTGGCAATCTGCTGTCAGATTTTATCAGCAGGTTCTGCTGATAAGATCATTTTGCTTGCTGAGGTATAACTGGAATTGGTGTGACATTTCGTCGAGTTCGATTCCCCGGGAAAAAAAGTCACGACAAGATCGGTCTTGCGCCAGTCGTCAAACACGAGGAAGAATTGAAACTGTTGTAACTTCGTTGAGTGCAATTTCCTGCTGGCACGGTAAAAAGAAACTTACTTGGATTATCATTCGTTTATAACAAATATGCGGATCGTTTATGGCATCAGCAGTCGGAGCATTAGGTATCATACCGGATATTACGAGTAGATCTTATTCGCATACATACTTAAAAACCTACTTTTCTCATATGCACATAACAGTTAGCAAACAAGTTTTAGTTGCATCTCTCTTGCATTCCTAGCGACCAGGAATGTACCAAGGCGATTGCGTGCCCAGTTGTGTTCGTTAGTAACTTTTTCTATAATTGCAAAAGATGTTATTTGTTGATTTCTGATTCTTCATTCATATATCACCACAGATCACCGTCGATCATTTTCTAACATGATAAGAGTACTATTTAATGTGAAAAATGGACTAAGATTTATTTTTTTAAATTCTCATCTCTGCAAGCATCTCTATAAACAAACCTATTATAAAAACACACAGACAAGAGTCACCTTTCTTCATCCCTGATCACTAATATCAATATACTTCACAGGATGTGGACGACAAAATCGATTGGCATGACTACAAGAAGATTAAGGAAGAGGAAAAACGAACGGGGATGGGAGAACACGGAAGACCGGCCTTTCTTTCTCCATCTCTCGACGTGCGGAAAGAAAAATTGTATCAAGTAAATGGATTCAATGCAGCTCTCAGCGATGAGATCTCAGTGAATCGTTCAGTGCCTGACATTCGCCATCCAGATTGTAGGAAAAAGAAATACTCCAAGAACCTGGATCCCGTTTCTGTGATAGTGTCCTTCCACAACGAGCATTTCAGCACGCTGCTGCGAACCTGCTGGAGTGTGATTAACCGCTCGCCGCCTTCCCTTTTAGAAGAGATCATATTAGTTGATGACGCCAGCACAAAAGTCGAGTTAAAAAAGAAGTTAGACGATTACGTCGTCCAGCACTTGCCGAAGGTATCGATCGTACGATTACCAAAACGCTCGGGATTGATCAGAGGCCGACTGGCGGGTGCGAAGAAGGCGAGAGCGAAGATTCTCGTGTTCTTGGACTCGCACAGCGAAGCTAACGTGAATTGGCTGCCACCGTTGTTAGAGCCTATCGCGCGAGACTACAAAACCTGCGTCTGTCCATTTATCGATGTGATAGCTTACGAGACTTTTGAGTACAGGGCGCAAGACGAAGGCGCTCGAGGAGCGTTTGACTGGGAGTTGTACTACAAGCGGCTTCCATTGCTTCCGGAAGACCTGAGGAGACCCGCGGATCCGTTCAAGAGTCCTATAATGGCGGGTGGTCTATTTGCGATTAGCGCCAAGTTCTTCTGGGAATTGGGCGGTTATGATCCGGGCTTAGACATATGGGGCGGCGAGCAATATGAGCTGTCCTTCAAGATCTGGCAGTGCGGCGGTCAAATGTATGATGCGCCATGTTCCAGAGTCGGGCATATCTATCGTAAATTTCCGCCATTCCCTAATCCCGGCCGCGGCGACTTCCTGGGAAAGAACTATAAGAGAGTCGCCGAGGTATGGATGGACGAGTATGCGGAATACATCTACAAGAGACGATCGCACTTACGAGCGTTGGATCCGGGTGATTTATCGGAGCAGAAAGCCTTGCGCACGAGATTGCACTGCAAACCGTTTAACTGGTTTATGGAGAACATAGCCTTTGATCTCATGGAGGTGTATCCGCCCATTGAGCCAGATGATTTCGCCTACGGGGAGATCAGAAACATGGGCGCGACCGAACTGTGTTTAGATTCGAAGAAACGGAAGAGGGACGAGCTTGTCGTGATGGACACCTGCATGAAAGACGATCCGAAAGTCTCGGGTGAGCAGGAGTTCCGGCTGACCTGGCATAAGGACATTAGACCGAAGGATCGTACGGATTGCTTAGACGTGTCCAGGGGTGAAGAGAAAGCGCCGGTAACTCTGTATCCCTGCCATGGGAAACAGGGCAACCAGTTGTGGCGTTATGATGTCGAGAAGCAATGGCTGCAGCATGGTTACTCGTCCAGATGCCTAGACACCGATCCGGGCAGTAAGAGGGTATTTGTGACTGCATGCGACAAAACCTCACCCACTCAAAAATGGCGAATAGAGCAAGTTAACATGAAGGCCATTAATAATTGGGAGAACATAGGACCCAAGCTCAAGTGAACTCTCTTCCCTCGCACTGCCATAATGTCTCTTAAACAGTAAGCTCGCGTCGGATTCCTACTCGTTACAAAAATCTAGGAAGGATTCCTTTATTCCTGGTTACTAGTCATTGCAAATTCCAATTTGAGCAACATATTGCATTTGTGTTAATAATTAACGAAGAGCAGGACTCGATCAATGCGCGGCCCGAGTAATTTTGCACGTAGTGTAAATTTTCGTTCCTTGAATATGCAGACTGGATAGCAAACGGTCTTCATATGCGGCGGATGTGTCTACATATCGTATAAGCACTCTATCGTGCCTTACATCACATAGCCATACGTAGGAGTACGGTACGATAATGATCTTAGCATTTAAGTTTCACCTTTCGCTCAAATTAATATTACGGTGAACGTTATATTCTTTTAAAATGTTGCTCACTAAGCAGGACTGATACATTTTATTTGTATTATAATGTAAGTTTTTTCTTGTTGAAATCGAATTTTGTTTAACGAAAATCTAGACATTCTATCGAGAAATCATGAATACAATTTATATAATGTGAATCACATAAAGTGTTATGAACTATTTTTTGAGTAACTATTAGAAATTATAATAAAATTTCGTAATTTCTTAAGGTCTTTATCTTTTTATATGTCGCATAAAAGGTTCTATATCATGAGCGTTTCCTTTACAATCTCTAATAAGTTCCGAAAAAATCGCTTATAATAACTTATGTGACACATCTTGTATAATAGTTTTAACTTTTTATTCCATCATTAACTCATATAAATAAGTATTATTCTACTTTATCAGATTATACTATTTAAAAGAATCAGTGAAGAAAAAGAAGATATATAAAATCGCTCTCCATTTTCAATTATGAGTAAATTATAGAATAACTTGAAATATATAAGATACATATATTTTTTCTGATAATAAGCAGATATTATATATTATAATACAACAAACTGTGTGTGTAAAATGTAATAAACACATTTTTATACTAGTCGTAGTATCTTTCAACATAATACAACTTTTTTTCGAAATGTATTTTTAATTAACACTTTGCAGACCGCTCGCGAATGAAGTCGAGATGCAATACATACCGGTTTAGTCGAGTGCGGATACATTGTTACTACCGGCTCAGATTTGTTTGTTGCGTGGAAAGAAAAAAAAACAGAATTCGTCTTCTTGCACCGTTTGCAGATGTTTAATACTTCTATCATGATAATTAAGAAAATAACAAATGAATCATTAACGACGAAAACGCCTATTATATAAATAGACTCTCGGTTGATAAATATTGGCAGTGAAAAGCCGATTAATAGTTCCGGACAGTAAAGTAGAAAAAAGCTGAAGACGCAATTTAAAAAATCCCTGTGAGGTTCCACATTTAAATAAAAGCATGATCGCTTCTTATTGAAAGTTATTCTGCGATGTACTCGAAGGATTAAAGTTGAAGATGGAGCATTCGTTAAAAATTATTGTAAGAGCAGATGAATACGTTGAACATTTATGAATACGTGAAGCATTTATTCTTTACATTCATTAGTATATTCGTTTATATGTGTGAGCGTAGATCTTTGACAATTACGGAATGTAAATGAATGTTAAAAAAAGTATTGTTAACTATCTGTGATCGTTGGTGTGTTTGAGCTAATCCTTGATTATTACTATTTTTATAGCATATTTATATGATTTCATACACATTTGTATATTTAAAAAATCCTTACATATATTTTACAATAAACGTAAGTACCAATCTGATGATAAAAATACAGTATACAATAAAGCTGTAGTTCTAATCGATCAACAATCCCGTGTAGGTCTCAATATATATATATATATATATTTCACTGCAATATCTAAGAAATATTTTACGAAACATCTACTCACCCCTTGCATTAGCGCATTCTCCATCGGGGTGTGCCATACGTTGCATCGCGGTTGGTGAGACTCCCAAGGGCATTGAGACTTTGTGACCTAACACTGTCGTGCTTATATCCCTTTTGGACACGTCTCGCAAGAATCTAGGACGTATCCTGTAACTGCAAGAATATTAAAAATGATCAAGAACTGTCACATTTTTCAAGACAGTCGCATTTTTAATCGCCATAAACAACCTATATGAAGAATATATGTACATACATACATCCTATCTTTCGGCTACACAAATTATTTAAGGAATTATATATGTGAAACATAAATATCTTAAAAAATTATAACAAGCTGTTTACTACCTGAAAGAACTTGGAATTTTCAAGGGATTTCTTTTTTGAAAATCAGAGAATTCTCATGGAATTTTATTAACACTCAGGGAAATTTTTGAAATTTTGCTATTAAATTTAAATTTTCTCTCGAAATCTTTCCTACTTCTTTACTTTCATATTAAATAAATAGATTTACTTTTTGAAAGCTTCCCTATTCCATTTTACGCTATATTCTTCTCCAGCGCCACTCTTGTAGTAATCTCTCGCGGAAGGAGGCAAACGTTCTAGGGCATGCTTCTCGTAATCCTCGACACACACGTACGCTGCCATTCTATCTAGTTAAGAATTAATATCGTTTCAAGAGTCTGTAACGAAAGTATTTATTGTAGTTATTGTAATCTATCTTGGAAATGAAGCATAAAAAAATTTATAATAAGTCTAAAAGCGACAAAAGGTCACGTAGATTGACTCTCCGATTTCAATAATAATATTTCCGGGTAAAAAAATTTTCATATATAAACAGATATAAACATATATAAACATATATAATTATGTATAAAATATGTTCATACATAAAATTTTTCATATATAATTATATATATAATCATATATAAATAGAGAAAAGTTATATATGGTTATACAGGGTGTCTCAAAATTACCGGAAAATATTTTAATAGCATATTCTGGAGGTAAAGTGGAGTAAAAAATCCTAATACGAAAATGTCGAGGCTACAGTAGTTTTTGAATTATAACCGATCAAAGTTAACCAGTAATTTCGCATAGAATTTGCGCGCTCAGGCCGAAATAACACGGTACGGAATAGAGCGTGCGGAATAGAAAGTGCGTTATAGAACAGCCAATCAGCTCTATAAAAAAAGGAAAGAAGCGTACGGAATAGCGTTGATTGGCTCTTCTATGACACACTCTATTCCGCACGCTCTATTCCGTACCGTGTGATTTCGGCCTCAGGCCTGTAGTTGCACAGACACGCGCATCGATCTGTTATTAATTTTCACAGTTAACATTGATTTTTATTACACAGCTGATTATTAATAGCATTAGTAATTATTATTATTATTAGAATTATTAAATTTAATACTTGCACACATGTGAGAAACAAGGTTTTTTGCCTTTTTGACATGACAAGTAATTATGAAAATTAATTATTTATTTTAATGAAATTAAAATAAATAAATTTATTTATTTATTTATTTTAATTTTATTAAAATAAAATAATAATTGATTTTTATAATTACTTGTCATGTTAAAAACGTTTGTTAATTAATTAATTAATTAATTAACAATAAATTAATTAATCAATTAATTGATTGATAAATAAATGAATAAATAAATAAAAATGATTAATTAATTAATTATTAATTTATTATTATTATAAATTAATTATTTAATTAATTTATAATAATAATAATTTATTAACAATAATCTCCTCAATGTTAATAACTTCTTAATATTAGGTATTATCTGATATGAATATACATGACTAATCAGTTGACTCGCACATAAAAAATGAAAAGATACACAAACCGCATATTTTTTGTGTCAATTTAATCTAATATATTTCGTATTTAAAAAATAAAAATTACATGAGGAAAGTAAACACAGAAATATTTGTATGTACAATATTTATTTATGATATTTTGACCATTTAAAGTAGATGCTCGAAATATCCTCCCTCTGACTGTATACATAATCGTGCACGTTTTAATAAATTCTGACCGGTATTTCTGATCATTTTGTTGGTAAATGTTGCCAATCCTTGATGGATGCGATTGTGCAATTCCTTTTCATTTTGTATAGGTTCGCATTGATAAACGTATTGTTTAAGATGTCCCCAGAAAAAAAAATCCATTGGAGTTAAATCTGGTGACCGTGGTGGCCAATTAATTGGGCCACCACGGCCAATCCATCGATTTGGATACTCTTCGTTCAATGCGTTTCGGACTCTTCTTGCAATATGAGGAGGTGCTCCATCATGTTGAAAAATCATATTTAATCGCACATTTAATGGCACATCTTCGAGTAGTTGTTGTAACTCGTTTGTTATAAAGTCAAAATAGGTATTTTCATCTAATCTATGTGGTAAAATAAATGGTCCAATCTGAAACATAATATTAAAATTCATTCTTTGGATGCAATGATTTAATACAACGATAATTTTTTAATAATACAAAATTTGCAAGATCATACCATCCGATCATTAACGATTCCAGCCCACAAGTTAATTTGGAACTTATGTTGGAATCTACTGACGTGATATACGTTTGGATTTTCATTACTCCAAACATGAGAGTTATGAGTATTAAAAACTCCTTCGCGAGTAAAATTTGATTCATCCGTAAATAAAATTTGGTGGACGAAACCAGGATCTCTTCTTTCGTTTTTTAACAGCCATGTGCAAAATTCTATTCTTTTTGGATAATCCTGCGGCATTAGACATTGCACCCTCCTGAAGTAATATGCATGCATTCTGTGTTCGCGTAATATTCGCTGTACTGAACATCTATGTATATCTAGCATTCGACTCAATGTACTCTTCATTGGATCCTCATCGATGGCATGCAATACTGCTTCTACATTTCCTACAGTTCTGGCAGTACGATCTTGACCTGCACCTATATCTTTACGTGATGGTATCAATGTACCTGTAGTACGAGCCCGGGAAACTAAACGCAAAAATACGTTATGTGTTGGTGCTCTACGCTCTGGAAATTTTTCTGCATACATAACTGCTGCACGATAAACGATTTGATTAGCTTCAGCATATGTCATCAACATATCAAAATATTCGTGTGGCGTATAATCCATTTTAAACAATAATATGGAAATTTTTAAATACTGTTCATACACTGTGAATGGACGGTATTACATTCTGAAAAACTTTATCACGTCTAGATGTGGTTGACTTATTAAATACATATCGTTTATGATAGAAATTGGCATCTGTTTCGTATTATTCATTTGTTATAACTATGAATCAGCTACATTAAATGAAAGTAGAAAAATTACTAGGAATTAATTTCCACTCAGAAAAAAATAATTATTATTATTATTTTATTCTTCACATACTGTTATTATAAATTATAAACCTCACGAATATTTTGATATGTTGATCACACATGCTGAAACTAATCAAAGCGCTTATCGTACAGCAGTTATGTATGCAGAAAAATTTCCAGAGCGTAGAGCACCAACACATAACGTATTTTTGCGTTTAGTTTCCCGGGCTCATACTATGATACATTGAGTCGAATGCTAGATATACATAGATGTTCAGTACAGCGAATATTACGCGAACACAGAATGCATGCATATTACTTCAGGAGGGTGCAATATCTAATGCCGCAGGATTATCCGAAAAGAATAGAATTTTGCACATGGCTGTTAGAAAACAAAAGAAGAGATCCTGGTTTCGTCCACCAAATTTTATTTACGGACGAATCAAATTTTACTCGCGAAGGAGTTTTTAATACTCATAACTCTCATGTTTGGAGTAACGAAAATCCAAACGCATATCACGTTAGTAGATTCCAACATAAGTTCCAAATTAACTTGTGGGCTGGAATCGTTAATGATCGGATGGTATGATCTTGCAAATTTTGTATTATTAAAAAATTATCGTTGTATTAAATCATTGCATCCAAAGAATGAATTTTAATATTATGTTTCAGATTGGACCATTTATTTTACCACATAGATTAGATGAAAATACATATTTTGACTTTATAACAAACGAGTTACAACAACTACTCGAAGATGTGCCATTAAATGTGCGATTAAATATGATTTTTCAACATGATGGAGCACCTCCTCATATTGCAAAAAGAGTCCGAAACGCATTGAACGAAGAGTATCCAAATCGATGGATTGGCCGTGGTGGCCCAATTAATTGGCCACCACGGTCACCAGATTTAACTCCAATGGATTTTTTTCTGGGGACATCTTAAACAATACGTTTATCAATGCAAACCCATACAAAATGAAGAGGAATTGCATCCATCAAGGATTGGCAACATTTATCAACGAAATAATCAGAAATACCGGTCAGAATTTATTAAAACGTGCACGATTATGTATACAGTCAGAGGGAGGATATTTCGAGCATCTACTTTAAATGGTCAAAATATCATAAATAAATATTGTACATACAAATATTTCTGTGTTTACTTTCCTCATGTAATTTTTATTTTTTAAATACGAAATATATTAGATTAAATTGACACAAAAAATATGCGGTTTGTGTATCTTTTCATTTTTTATGTGCGAGTCAACTGATTAGTCATGTATTCATATCAGATAATACCTAATATTAAGAAGTTATTAACATTGAGGAGATTATTGTTAATAAATTATTATTATTATAAATTAATTAAATAATTAATTTATAATAATAATAAATTAATAATTAATTAATTAATCATTTTTATTTATTTATTTATTTATCAATCAATTAATTAATTAATTAATTTATTTATTGTTAATTAATTAATTAATTAATAAACAAACGTTTTTAACATGACAAATAATTATGAAAATCAATTATTATTTTATTTTAATGAAATTAAAATAAATAAATAAATAAATTTATTTATTTATTTTAATTTCATTAAAATAAACTAATTAATTTTCATAATTACTTGTCATGTCAAAAAGGCAAAAAACCTTGTTTCTCACATGTGTGCAAGTATTAAATTTAATAATTCTAATAATAATAATAATTACTAATGCTATTAATAATCAGCTGTGTAATAAAAATCAATGTTAACTGTGAAAATTAATAACAGATCGATGCGCGTGTCTGTGTAACTACGGGCCTGAGCGCGCGAATTCTACGCGAAATTACTGGTTAACTTTGATCAGTTATAATTCAAAAACTACTGTAGCCTCGACACATTTTCGTATTAGGATTTTTTGCTTTACTTTACCTCCAGAATATCCTATTAAAATATGTTCCGGTAGTTTTGAGACACTCTGTATATGAGCAAGTTTATGTATGGACATATTTGATACATAATTATATATGTTTATACATGTGTTTATATATATGTTTATACAAGTTTTTTATATGTTTATATATGAAAAATTTTTTACCGGGAATTTAGAAATAGTTACATCAAACTTTATGAACATTTCCTTTGTAAATTCTGAAAGCAGTCGGTTTTACATGAAAACTTCATTTAACGAGTACTTACAAAATTTTCATTAATAGCGAATTCGGCCGCTTGCACTAGTGCACACCGAGTGCACACTAAGGCTTGTTTATAATTCGTTCTTATATTTAAAGTCGTCTTAAATATATGTTTAAAAACTTTTTAGCCAATAAAACAATCCATACGGATGTTGTACAGATTATTTTACTGGGTAAGAAATATTTCAGACAATCTTTAAATATAAGAATTGACTATGAACAAGCCTTAGTGTGCACTCGGTGTGCACTAATGCGAGCGGTAGTGTTGCCAGTGATGGTACAATTGTATCAGATTCAGTACAATCGATAGTAGATGGTACGCTAGTACATTTTAATAATTTTTTGGTACTTTCTGAATTTTTTTCAGCACAAAGAAAGAAAATATGGTACAATTCATATTTTAAGGCTGACATTACATTTGTCGTACGACAAACTTTTTAAGCGCATTGATTGACTGCAGAACAGAATTTCTAGAGGCCTATGTAGCCATAATTCAAAGTATAAGCAAACAAGAGGTGAATATTCTTCGCCAGTGAATAATAAACTACAGAGATTTATTTCGACACTACTGGCCAATTTTATTTAAATTAATATATTACGACGTTTCTACCATGGATTTTGGTCCTTCTCAAGTAAATAGATTAAAAATAATTGTATGGATCATACACAATTACAATCAAAGTATAAGATAAATTTAAGATTAAGATGTAAGATCTGACTATAAAAAACATCCTCATTGCCTCAATTTATGTATATAAAATATTAAATTTATGTTGATAAGAGGCACCAATCTGGTACATTTTTAGTACAATTGAAGTTTGATTTTCTGGCAACACTGGCGAGCGGCCGAATTCGCTATAATTTAATGAATCAATTCACGTGGCCTGCTCTTGTTAAATTTATTATACATTTTCCTGTGTTTTATTCCCGAGTTTCCCTTTGTAAGATATACGTTCTTATAATTTGTATTGTTATAACGTTTTAAAAACATTATATTATAAATATTTGCCAATTGGAACTTTATAATATAATAGTAGATAGTAATAATAACATAGTGTTGCTGCGCGCGCAAACATGCAGCGGCGTTATATAACAGAAGTGCATTGTGTAATATTCAAAAAGAACAACAAATAAACGCATTTCTCGAAAGTAAAGCGTAGGTAAACTTATAGTAGATTTAAAATATATGCTCTCGCCTAATAATTTGTGTCAAGATGATGATCTCAGAGATGCTTCTCGAAGAGAGCAGATAAATTAAAATTTTATAATATAATAGTAGTTAACTGTATTTATATATAACATTACGCAATTGAAACAGTATCAGCTTGACAGAATCATTGTTACGTCGTTAATAACACGAATTAGAGTTGTAATTCTTTTAATAAGGCAGGCAGTTGTCGTTTTACTGATAACGCGGCAGGACTGATGGCGTCTCGAAAATAATCATAGATAAAAGAGACGAATCTATTTCAACATGTGGATATTTATGCTCGTAGTATTTGTGCCTAGAAAATACGCATATACAAAAAAGGTCAAAAAGATGGACTTACCCTCCGGATGGCTCGTTGTCCACTTCTGTTCGTTTCGATCGTTAACAAACGACTGACTATTCGTGGATAAATCTTCTCCGATAGTACGGCGAAAGTTTAATCATACGACAGATAAAAATGTTTGCTCTTAATAACACGGGTTGTTTGTTTCCATCTGCCTCCGCGGCGATGCGATGAATATGCCGACTGTCTTCTTCACGAAGGAATGAATTGATAATGCTCAATAAACATCTATAGATATTTCAAGGAGCGTGGTAATTTTGACCAATTATACGTTCTTCTGTGTCATTATACGAATTATATGTTCTTCTGTGCCATTCTTCATTCTTAATATATTACCATTGCTACTTCATACTTAATAAATCACTAATATAATGTGATCGTATAATTCAGGAGATTACCTGATGCTACGTACCTCCGAAACGCGTCGTAATATTTCAAGGGTAGAATAAGTAGAGAAACTATCCTTTCGACTTAATTTTGTCTAGGCGACGATACACTTACCTGTGTGTCACGGACACACATACACACATGCATGCACACTTAGCCCGAAGGCCAAAAACAACGATATTTTTGAAGGGCTGTAACTTTGCGAAAAAAATTGTAGCGACTCCGTTTTTTTTTTCAAATTGAAGGGGAAGATTTGAACTTTATGACGATGCAAACGGCGTCCCCGAAAAAAATTGTCCACGTTCGTGTATTCCGTCAAACTTTGCAATTTTCAGTATACCAAACATGCCCTGAGATGTCAGGGGTTACAGGAGTAGGGATGCATTGCATGCAAAAAATGGAGATACATTCTTAAAGTAGAGACTTCAAGCTTCATTTTGAAAAAAAAATTCATTAGTCTACGATAATTTTTCGCGAAGTAATCGCCAGTCAAAGTTGGCCAATTTTCGGCAATAAATTTTCTATGCCATAATTCTTTTGAGCAGTGTATATAGTATATATTTTTCGTTTTACATATAAAATAAAACGTGTCTATTTAAATTTCTATCCAAATTAATCAAATACAATTACACATTTTTTGTGTCAATTATTTAATGTACATGATACAGACTAATCTTAATTTTTACATTTATACTGAATATATATGTTGTAGTACGATTAATGTTACACAATATGAAATATAAATAAATTTCACTTATTCATTTTTCAGTAAAAAATAAAATATTATTTATCTTCGAATTATACACCACAATACCACAGAAAATCCGACAAATAGCTGATTAATTAAAACTCAAATTATTTGATATACATCGCGGCGACGTGCGAGAAACGTATCATATTTTCTACGACTTTGCGACCAAAATAGCACGTCTCTTTAATTATCAAGCAATATTACAGTGTTGTGCTGTGAATCAAAGTGTGTTACTACTTTTTTTACTTACAGCAAAAAAAAAACTCATCCCCATATGAATTAAAAATTATCAAGATTATTAAGAAAGACAGATCTACGGGGTGAGTCACTTAAGACCGGCCACACGAATAACTTCTACAATTTTGGAGATAAGAAGAAATGCTTGAAGTAAAAGTTGTGTGGTATCGAGAGGGACATCTTGCAGAGGTGAACATTTTTTTCCCAGGTGGAGATGCTTAAGAGATTTGAAGGTGGTCTTTGTTTTTTTAAATGGAATTATATGATTTTCTTTATATAATATATTTCTTTTAGTTATTTGACATATAAAAGTATTAATCTTATATTATTGACGTGCCTTTCAACGCGAATTATCACTACTGCTTGGAATTTTCCAAAGAATATTACAGAACATTTTACACGTAAGAATTAATTGCTTTTTATACTGTGACTTTTAGTTTTATATAGTTAATTGTATATTCATCCACCTTTCAGGCGAATGACACGATTATGACAAATGTCACGATTGTAAGAATAGTTTACGAAATTTACACTTGATAAGGGCCAAAACACATGGCCGAAACGTAGTAAACTAAAATAAATATTTTATTAGCCAGTTGTGTCGATCAAATCATTGTTCCTGTTAAAAGTATTAAGTAGGTAAAGCTATCAAAAAATTAATAGTTTACGAGATATTTGATATTTTATTCTGGCATATTTTGACATGAAATGTAAAATATCTTGTAAACTGTTTGTTTTTTGATAATCGTACCTTAATTTTATGCGTAGAATAGTGGGATGAGTCAGTTGATTTGAAGAAAACACACAGTTGCATTTCAAAAAAAATAATGCAATTTATAAATGTGCAGTTACATACTTTTTTGAAAAGCAACCATATGTTTTTCTCACATCAATTGATTCATTCTACTATTCTACGCATAAAAGTATTAAGGTACAGTTATCAAAAAATGAATACTTTACAAGATATTTTATATTTCATGTCAAAATGTGCCAAACTAAAATATCAAATATCTCGTAAACTATTGAATTTTTGATAGCTTTACCTTAATATTTTTATATAGCAAATAACTAGAGGAATTATATATATATATA
>NJRP01000711.1:17040-38607 GCA_003063835.1 Aphaenogaster floridana | reverse complement strand
TAATGTTACCTTAATACTTTTATGCACAGAATAATGAGACGAATCAATTGGTATGAAAAAAGACATGGTTGCTTTTAAGAAAAAATATGCAGATGCATGTTGCAAATTACATATTTTTTAATAATTATTTCTGGCAGAAGATAATTATTAATTTAATGCAAACGTATGATGCCAATATGCCACGATATTCTGCTCGAATCGGCTGGCAAACCGTTAACATTTTGCTTACTGGGTTATAAGTAGCGTTACGAAATAGAGACTTACAATGTCACTGCATATCTTCTAATCATTATCAAATGTCGAATACTACACCGTGTGATATTAAGAATCGAGATACTGTATTACCATTTTAGTATTTCTACATCAGACATACGGAGTACTAGATTAACTTCTGGGAAACGCAGAGGAAGGGAAGAGAAAACGAATCGTCTGTTTAAACTTTACTTTATTACATTCTGTTAGAAATAATACACAAAAGATTCCGGAGGCGGCAGAGGTCTCCTTACTGCGGAACACGCAGGATGCGCGGGTGTCGCCCGTTCGTAAGTAAAAGCCCCCCGCGAAAATTGGCAAACCGTCGCCCGCAACCCCCCGTGCGTATCTATATTTTCGTGTATGTATGTGTGTGTTCGTTGTATGCGTCTATACGTGTTACCGTGTGTGTGTATGTGTGTGTGTGTGATCGTGTGCTGCAGTTTTTCTTTTTATTTCAAGTCACCCTAGCTAAGCGACCGCGCGCGCACGCCAGCACGTTGCATCTAATTAAGAATATACAATCTTATAATAATTATACTTATATTATATTTATATATTTATATATATAATATGTATATCGAAAGAGTCTGCGAGGGACCATAAATAATCGCGCGGGTCGGCGGCGTGGGAAGGGTCGCAGGATCGGTTGGAGAGTCGGTTTACGAGTTTTAAATGAAAAATGCCTGCATAAATGCGCCATTTAAACGGATATGTAGCGCGTAGGGCGACCTGAGCGCTTCTGTTTCGTATTCTCTTTTTTTTTTGCTTATAGATTCGAGCACGTCGACGGCAAATCTGTATCTCGCTATCCCCGCCACTCCTCTCTACCAGATCTGACAAGAGTTAAAAGGGGCGTCGGTAAGACGCCTGAAGGACCGAAAGATCTCGATCTCAACGTCCCGAGTCTGTTTGATCCTAATTTTAGGATTGTTTAAATCCTAATGTTTCATCTCTACCAGATCTGACGCGAATTAAAAGGGGCGTCGGTAAAACGTCTGAAGGACCGAAAGATCTCGATCTCAACATCCCGAGTCTGTTAGATCCCAGTTTTAGGATTAAATCCTATAGTGTTTCATCTCTCCCCCCTGCCCCTTCAGACGTTTTTCCGGACTTTTTTTCGGACGTCTTCCGGATCTCTGCATCATTCGCGTACATCCGGAACGAGTCTCGATCGCGCGATCGAGGATCCGAGAAGTACGCAAGGACGAAATCGTGAGCGAGAATTTTATACAGGCCTCTTGCGGTTCCCTCGCCCGAAAACACTCGTCCTTACGTCTTATCGTGATGATTCGTGACGAGAAATGAGGAGGATCCAGCGCAGAAACGTTCGCAAGCGCGAACGTATTTGATTGTCGGCACACGACGCTTACCAAATTAAACTATGAAAATTATTGTTCTGTGTGAGGTAAAATTAAAACAATAATGTAAAGATAAATGTAAAATCATAATTATCTGAAAGCAACGCGTCTGCAACATCATTAAACAGATCCCGATCGATAAAACGTACGTTAAACGTATCAAAAATCTCTTTTTACACGCTTGCGACGTTCTTCCCGGCTGTCCTTCAAGATCCGCTGCAAATCGCTTCGGAAAGTCCTGTAATATTTCCGCGTACGTGTTACAACATTTTAATTAACAGCGAGAGATTGTACGTAAGTGTACTCCATTTTATCCGCGGTATTTTTGTTACGGCAGATACAGCGATTGTGCCAAAAATTAACAGATCTTTCTGAAAAATTTTTTTCAGACTTAACGTTTTTTTTCTCCCTCTCCCCCTTACAAACGACTCGAATGGAGGATGAGAATAGCTTCGGAAATCAGAATTCAGTGTACTCTCTGCTTGCTTTTGTATCCCAAACACCACAGAGGTCCAAATACATCATCTAAAGTCTTTCGAAAAACCGTCCAAGAACGAGGACTCCTTTCGGCGTCATTGCATCTCTTGGGCATTCGTGTCGTTTGCGTTTTAATTTTGTATTGATCTCTTTCTCATGTCGATCTCCGTCCCGACCCTCGATAACATCTTCTCTCGTTATCGCATGCAGTGCATTTTTTGACGCGTTTACTATCCATCTTACTTTAGCTCTCTCCGTAGCCCCATATCATCAATTTCTTCTGCTTGAATATAATATCGATTAGACACTCTATTTTGATTTTTGTATTGGCAATTCTCTTTTTTTTTTGCGAAAATCACGTGTACGATTCGTGGACGTATAAGATAACGCTATCGTCAGTAAATCCACGTCCGTGAAGCCCATGTTCTCGTACGACGAGCACACGAGGATATTCACGTGTCACACTCGCCTTACGAATAGTTAATATGATCCTGCATAGATCCTTACATTTACATATACTTCATTTTGTACCTCGCATAAATGCAATTGCTCTCTTTGCTCGCTAATTGATCGTCATCGGTTTGGTACCGCAATATTCTCCGATTATCCGAAGAGGTTTCTAATTCGGTCTCTTTTCCTTCATTCAAATCTCATCTAACGTTAGCGTCGAAATTTCTCGTCAGTTATTAACAATATCGTGCGTCTTTGATATCTCCATGTTTCAATAATTCCTTCGCGCGTTTTACGTCTCGTGTCTAATCAGATTTCGTGTGTGCGGCAGTATTTCACGTACATTACACGGAATGACAGTTTTCGGAGACCCGCTGGGATCGAAGCAAACGTTAAACAAATCACGCAAAAACCAGACGCTCCGTGGCGTA
Source organism: Aphaenogaster floridana (assembly GCA_003063835.1). NCBI lineage: Eukaryota > Metazoa > Arthropoda > Insecta > Hymenoptera > Formicidae > Aphaenogaster > Aphaenogaster floridana. Next base: position 35,636 of record NJRP01000711.1, on the reverse strand, counting down.
TACCGCGCATAGATAAATATTCTCCTAGCTCTATTAGTCGCAATTAATGGAGCAAGCCGTAGCACGCCTTAATTGCAATTAATATAATGCGCTATTAATATAGTCTCCTAAATTTTCATCATTTCGCCACGACGCGATCTGGTCCAGGAGAGCCTCAGATTCAGTTATGCGGCTAGTTCGCATCACGTTTCTACGTCTTTGCTCCGTTTCCTTCTCTCTCGCTCTCTCTTTCTCTTTTGCAAAGCACTAATATTTGGTTTCGTGCGAAGAAAGCGTAGAAACTAAGTACATGCAACGGGGCAAGCCTGTTTACGCGCAAATAAAAGTTATGTAACATCTCTTCCGTATAGAACGTAGTCCTCCCTCGTGATCGGAGATCGCGTGTTGCAAAGCACATTACAAGCTGGAAAAGATTTCAAGCGGAAAGATACTTCGGTGTGACCAAGTTAGCTCCTCCTCCGGGGCTCTTTTCATTCTGAAAAAAATTACACGTCTCTCAATCGAGCTCTCTCTTCTCCTCGATACAACTCTCTTCCTTGCAGTCTTCTCCGTCCTTAAAGCTCTCAAAGATACGCGACCGCGCATTCTGAAGCGAACCTACTTAACGTTTAGATTAATTAATGTAAAAAGGGGCCGTGGTATACAAACGTCGAAGGTATCGTACGATCGTTCTTCGACCAACGCTCGCATCCCGCAAGAGCCACGTGCAAAAAAGTATTTCTACACCAACGTAAGCGTAAGTGCGCGCATGGCCAGCGAATTAAGGGTGCGATCATTAGAAAACGTACGCTTCTGGTATCTGACTTTGGTAAGAATTACATCTGCGGAGCGCGTCTGGTCCGAAAAGAGTGGCGTCAAGGTCGACGTCGAATTATGGTGGAATCCAAGTCCTCGACCTGAACGCCAACTCGTGTGACCAGTGTGCTCTGTCCGACGAACCTCGTTCGTTTCTTAGATGCTAACTAACGAAATAAAGCGATACCGGCGACTCGAACGGTCGCGCTGATGCACAGAGAGTGGCACAGAAGCGGAAGCGACGCTCCTTCCTGCCTCCTCCGTTCAAGGAACCTCCGCCGCGACCTTCGCGGAGGTAGAGCGAGGAAATTTCTCCTGGAAAGATTCGGATATACCAAGGTTTTACCAATGCATAATACTAATATCTTCTCATCTTCCGGCAACAGGATAATCGAGCACGGAGAGCACCAGCGCGCGTCCTCTTGCCGCAGGGGATTGCTTCAGGGCGGGCCGCGGGATTGCTCCAGGACGCAAGCACGGAGTAGACGCACCGTCGAGGTAGTTACAAGTGACGAGTCCCTCGCACGTCAAGGGCAAATGAGAGGATGCGGAGAACGCGTCTGCGGAAACGTTCGCCGAGCTGTTTTAACGAAATAGCAACGACGACGAGGACGATGATGACAGCGCGATCCCGATGTCGTGATCTTCTTCTATACCCAAAACGCGCCGGCACTTCGAGAACGTCACGCAGATCGTATTAAATGAACGAAAGCTGTTAATCTCCTTTCGTTTATTCGTAATTTTACTGACTAGAGCGTCATTCGCGCTGAATACAATTAAAATTATCTTTAGAACTAGAACTAAAGAGACGTCGATGATAAATCCTCTTTTCTCTTTCTCCTCTTCCTCCTCTTCGTTGTCCTTCTTCCTCTCGCTCTTCCTCTCTCCCCTTCGCTACGTTTACGAGAGTTACATAATAACTGCATATACGATCTCGAGAACAATACCCACTCTGGTCTCACACGTGCGTTTCGCATGCAGGCCACGCGCAAGCAGACACATGCGTCAATGCACGTTACAGTTCACGCGTTTGTCATTGAGCCTTTTGATTCTTTTATTTTTCTTTTCTTTTCGTCCGACGACCCTCGTATTCTGAAGTGAACGTAAACGGTTACCTCCGCCCACGTATACGCAACGTTAAACGGCACAAGTTCAGCAGTTCTTTCCAGTTTACCACCGCGGAACGGGACCGTATGTCCCATGTAAAAACATTGCTGCCCGATCACCTTTCTCCTCTCTCACGCTTCTCTCCGTTACGTGCGAGCGTTGTGGAAAATCGGTATAAAATTTCGACGGGTTAAAATTCTCGCGCACGCGAGGAAAGGCCGATCGTCTCGTCCTTCGAGTCTCGCAAACGGATTCGTACAGGAAATTTTCGCGTGCCTCCACAATTTCGTGAAATTATACTGATATTAAATCCCCGATCCTGTGTTACGCACAGGAAAACATGAAATCCCGTCGCAATCTCTACCGCCCCTTGCATACCTCCTTTCCCTCCTTCTTGCGCGACAACACCGAGCGCTACCTCTCATTCGAGGGCAAAAAAGAAGAAAGAAAAGAAAAACGATATTCCGGCGACTTATCTGTCACTAATTAGAACAACGCGCTCGGCTATGTCTCGTTAGCTTATGTCTCCCTTATTTCTACCACGCATAAGATAAATGACACTAGTATTCATGACACTTCCAGTTTGTATCTGTCGAACCGTATCTCTCGAAGAAGTAATTTGAAAAAAAAAAACAGAAAGAAAATCAAGTATTGTACATTATACGCTTATTTAGTGATACAATTAAATATTAAATAATTATAGACTACAGTTCGTGTTAACAAAAGTGAACTTAGCATACAGTCTGTGTACAAAAACCAGGATTTACAATAGCGTTTCTCTAAATCTCAATGTATAATAGGAATATAATAATTTTTATCACATATAAAAAGCGGTTGTCTATATGTACATATCTGAGTAAGATTAGGTACCATTATATATATATATATATATATATATATATTATTTAACCAATAGAAGCTATTATATAATTTGGTACACTGTTTAACTCGGCATTCGATTAATACGAACAATAATAATCAATACGTCATTACTTCCTGGTGTCTTGACATAGTCGTTGGTTTTTCGCACGAAATCTCATGTATACACACGGCTCGCTTATTCCATGTTACACACGTGACTTTTTTATTTCTCTTTTCTTTTTTAAAGATTATTTTTATATAATATCTATATATAACACACGTTATTTAATAAGTCAGAGCTATGGCCAGTTCATAAATTCGAGGGTCGTTCGTCGCATAGTCCACGTTCTCTCCTCTAGAATGCTTCTCCGTTACGTAATATGCCGAAACGATGTGCGCCATGATCGCTTTCACAACTTTTGCGAAAAGACCACAGCTCTATCAACGTATCATAATCGTATCATACAACGATACAAACTAGTATTTGTTTGCTCCATATCCTCTTTGCGTCTCACTACCGCTCTTTTCAATTCCTTTTCTTCGTAAAAATTTGGACTCCGGATGAGGACAGTGTCCCGTTTTTGAGCAGCTGCCCATACATCCGAAAACTCGATGTCGTATTTAACGTGTATGTGCGTCATGATAAACTAAAGTGGCCCGTCTCGTCTTGGGCTCCGAGATACGTTCCGATCGATCTCTCCGTCGACGAAATTATCTCTCGTCGTATCCCACGCGTTTTTCTGTGATATAATCCTCTAGTGATATAATCCTTTCCCCTTTCTTTTCCATAGTCAACTCAATAAGCGAAGTATAAGCAATCAAATTTGAAGCAACAACTTGATTCTTAAATATCTACCTAAAAGTACAATGGGAGTCGCACAATGTCGAAGGCACAACTCTTTCAAATCGGTCGAACTGAAAGAAAGCACAACAGGAGGCATCATTGGCGTATGTTGAAATTTAGCAGCGCGGCAGGCCGCCGATAAGTGTCTTTCTTCCAGAATGCTCGAGATTATTAAGTACAAGAAAGATTCTTTTATTGTTGTTAAAAGATTAAATAGCAAAAGCTATGTATACATATATAGCATAGCTATATATTTATATATATATATGTTAGAGCATAGCTTCTTTTCGCGATAACTGTGCTTTCTCTGAATGAGATGAAAACATACTAGCTCATTTCCCTTTTTTGTAGTCGTATCTTTCGATCGTTAGAAAGTTCCATTTCAACTTCCCTTCTTTTTTTTATTAGTAACAAATTTACATAGGCATACGGAAAATTATGGTTTATATTTTTGTCTTCTAATCGGCAGAGAACGGGATTCCGTAACACACTACTCGCTATACATTTATACAATCTTACGATACTCCTAAGCTTGAATCCACATGCATTAATCGAGGCAAATAAAACTTCTAGCTGTACTATTAGCTTTATTGATCGCTCGAGAAGAGAGAGCGTATTCTTTATTCTTTTTGTCAAATTGCCATTTCTAGAATTGGAAGCCAAACGGTCGTCCGGGAATACAAACAGAACGAATGACAGATGGTGTCGAGATTAAGGAGAAAGAAACTATCGTTGAGAATTGATTGCCTCAACCAGCATGCGTTAATTCGCTTTTCAGTCAGAATCGTCTCGCATTTCCTCATTTCGGTTCAAACATTCATAGCGCGTCATATTATCAAAGTAACTACCCACAGTGAAACTAAGAGATTAGCATGAGTTCGTTAAAGAATGATCACTAAAAAACAAATCCTCACTTGTTATATCTGTACATGTGCTGCTACCGCTCGCCACCAAGCTGCTGGCGCAGTAATATCTAAGTATCCCGAAATCGTTTCACTGAGGCAGCAACTTGGTAAAACGTCAGTATTCAGCGTTCATTATGGATCCTGGCTGGTATTTTGTGACGACTCACAGTTTTGCGGATTATGCATTTGAAGTGGGGCTAAGTGGGGCGTGTGTACTGGAGAAGGTCCTGGTTGAGGCTGTTGTTCTTCTTGCATTTGTTGGATCACGGTAAAGTCGGGATAACTACAAAAGAAAACAAGTAATTGTTAAAGATTGATTTGCTTATGTTCTATAAAAAATTATTGTATTATTTACAACTGATGCTATTGATCATCTTGCAAATAAAGTAAAAATCTAATATCTATAAAAAGTTTATTTATAAATTCCAAGTTGTATATACAGCATCTTTCATTTCCAAAAATTTAGAGCAATATTTTGCAATTAATGTTATTAAAGATATGTAAGTATTCATATAGAAAAGATATATTATAATTACTTACTCCATAGATGCCCATCCTAAGCCTCTATTATAGCATCTAAGCTTCTTAGAGCTTCGAGCTTGATATTTGGATGGCGTCATAGATTGATATTTTAAAGTATGTTGATATTTCTCGGCTTCTTCTGCGCAATCTTCGCTCGCGTCTTCAACTTCCGGCTCTTCATCGGGACATAATTCGCATGCTCGCTCCAATGTCTTCCTTGCGCTATTGCTACGCTCTAAAACGTAGCCGTTTGCGGAATCATTGGACTGTGTTGGTGGTGACCAGTTGTTGTACGCATGTGTGTAAGGCGCCGTAGAAGCATATGGTCTCTGAAAACGATTTATTGTATATTTATAATCGTCCTAATATTGAATGGCTAAATTTCCGTTACATACTTTGTCAAGTTCGTCGTGGAGCCAATCTATGGCGTGACTCCATTTTCTTTTCAATTCTGGACTATGATGTAAAAGCTGATGTGCTGGTCTACATTTACTAAAAAGTTGCACCATACATTTAATACACTGATAAGCCCTTTTCTGATAATGGTTTTTACTTCTTTGTATCGTTTCAAATAAACCTTCTCGCTCGTCGGGAACTCCTGAAAGGTGTAATCTCGTGTATTACGATATTAATATATGCGACATGCAAAAGAGCATTTTGTTCAAACTTACCCTTAAGTGCATTGTGCACGCGATGCGTTTGCCATGAATCCTCCATCAATAGTATTGCAAGCAGCAGATCCGTATGATGTCTCAACTCGTGAGTGTAAGCGAATCCTATTTGCCACAACAGCTCACTAAGCACTGTTCGCGACAAGTGCGGATTCTCCCAACAACAGTATTGCAATAATTTAACCGTATCTTCAGTCACATTAGCATCCTCGATCAATTTCTTAATGTAACTATTACCAGACAGAATAAATATTAAATGTTACATGAAAATTTCATATTACATTACCAGAATTCAAAACTTGTGCTAATCGTCACCTGGTACGAATAAACAATATATCAGCTGCTTGTTGTTGAATAGGCATAAGATATTCTGACTGACATGCAGGATCCCCATATGGATTTGGTAAGGGTTCTGCACGAGGCTGCTGACTCGAGTGCACTTTCGATGATACATCACAGCATCGTATTAGCATACTAACTACCTGATGAAGTTTAGTTAGTTCCGGATATTGATATTTTATGGTAGGACCTGGGCCTTCATCAATGGCGACTAACATAAACGTAACCGGTACATTTAGCTGGGAATAATATTTAAAAATTGTTAAAATTGGACGTTTTATTTTTAGCGCAAGATATGATGATAATGTTAACGTACATGTAATTATTTATTACCTTAAGCAGTTGCGCCTTTTCGGCAAGACCAAGCGAAGCATACGCATGAAAGAGGGAAAAGTAATGAGGAAGATGACGACCATGATCCGAAATTTCACGGTGTAACAGCGACAATACCGCGTGTAACAAGTGATCACTGAGCGTCGCTACTGGATCCAAGAGTATAGCTAAAAATATTCACAGATTAAAAAGAAAGGATTACTAAGTGCGTACCATTTTAATCGTATCACTGAATTCGTGTACATCTCTCAGTACTCACTCGGTGCATTTAAACTGGGCGGAGCACATGGACCATCTTGCAGAGAAACGTGTGCAAGAAATACCAAAATTTTGAGGAAAGCAGTGCGCACCTCCGTACTAGGACAGCTCAAGAGGTATTCGCAAAATCTACGGATAACAAATTATTAATAAAATAAATTATTAATATTACAAATTATTAAATTATTAATTTATAGTTATTTAATTTATAATTGAATATTAATAATTGAATAATTATTCATATAATTGAATATTAATAATTGAATAATTATTCAATTATTGATATTGAATAATCATTAATAATTGAATTATTAATAATTGAATAATTATTCAATTATTAATATTAAAACGCAAGTATTTTTATGCATTATGTATTTAGAAAACTCTAATACCTATGTGGATGATTGAATAGTACTTCATTGGCGAACCAAGAACGCACTGCTTTACTGCTACGCAGATGATGACACACGATGTCATACCAGTCCGTTGCTGTGCCACGTAACGTTTTCTTGGTGTGAAAACCTGTATAGAAGAGGAATCTTGATGCTAGCTGAACCGATAGCATCGCAAGTTCTTCTGCTTCAGGACCCTAAAATTGTTACAATCATAAAACAGGTTTCTGTTGAAAATACATTTCTTACACGTGTAGCGGACTTACAAGTTTCTCATTCAGATTTTGCCGAATAATATTATAAGGATTGCAGGACACCAATTTCTTGATAAACTGGAAGTATTCAGCACTAAATTGATTTCGGTTGTGCATAAATTTTATATTTTGCTTTCGCACACTGTATTCTATTGCTGGTGGCATTTTCATAACTCCTAGTTTCGTATCTGAAGAATATGAACGATAATGAGGCAACACATTTGTCGAAATCGATCTTGTACAAAGTTCTAAATTCTAGCGATACTTACACAATGACAGTTCATTTACACTTTTCATTAGAGAATTTTCTTCTACATCTAATCTTGTATAAAATAACATATACGCATTCCACCATCGCTTCTGTTTGCGGTAACTCATCCGCTTGAGCATATGATCGAATACCTCCCCTAAATAATCACCGCCAAAACATTGAGATTTCATCTCTTCCTCCTCTTCCATTTTGCATTCTGTTACATCGCCATCATCGAACTTGTACCACTTCGCAGTACCATCGTTCAGTCTGCAAAATTATTTAATAAAAACGAAGTTTAATTTGTCAGTTACAGATATTTCATACGTTTAAAGTACCTGTGCAGGATGTAAGAATAGTAATGGCCACCGCTAGCCTGACCACTATGAACGACGATACCGGTTAATTGATATTTCGTGCATGTTCCTTTCACGGATTCCTCATAATCGCAATCTATAACTTCTCCTTCCAATTTAGCTAAACCGGAGACAGTGTAAGGTTCCATATCCAAATCTCGTGGAAACTCAAAATAATCATTAAATTTTATAGCACATACACGCTCAAAATCATACTCAAATCTTTTCAATTGAATTGCTAAAATAGGCGGCAGCTTTTTTACGCATAATCTCTTCACCGTTACGACCTAAACATAAAAGAGATACATAAAACATAGATAAAAATCTCTGATCAGATGAAATCTGCTTGTATGAGATATATAAAAGACAAAATACAGTAGAGTCTCGTTAAATTTGATACCCCTTCACATGTATTTTCGCAGACACTAACATCACGCCCCTTCCATATCATAATGGGCAGTTCATATTCGCTGCGTTCGCGTTCGAAAATACACGGCGATTGGGCAGCCCCTGCTGTGGTGAGGGTATCCGATAATTTTGGTTTTTGCCCCATAGGGTCAAAGTTAACAGGACTCTACTGCTTAGAACTTATACTAATAGAAGGGGAATAGAGCTCGCACTACTGTGTCCAAGAAGTGAGACAATAACTTGGTTCTGTCTCATTCTATTCTTCGTTGATACTGTCTCATTCTATTACTTTTCCTCGAAATACGCATGAGCGGCCGAAGCAAGAAAGCGTCAGTGCTTGTCTAGCGCACAGTTTGTTCTATCTATCCTTGTCGCACAGATGCTGAAAACGGTTTCGACCTACGAAAACAATAGCTATTCCCCTTCCATTAGTATAAGTTCTAAGCTCTACTGTAACATTGCTGACAAATTATTTTCATTATGTCCCTTTTGAAGCAATTATGTTCATTATAATCCTTTAAAAGATCTTATACATTTATAAGAATATTATTGTAATTTTACCTTTTTGTTGCACTTATCACAATGGTAGGCATCTGCACCCTCTAGCAGTTCTCCCTTCACATATTGCTCAAGAGAATCCAATAAATTACTCTGATTCCGTATGTCCACACTTATCACGCTGAATGGCTCCTCTTTGGAATATCTGAAGATAATGTAATGTGGTATTACAGTCTACCGAAGAAAGTAGAATGTAAGAACTAAAAAGGTACCTATGAGGGCAACCTTTGCAGATTTTTTGGTCGCTGTATGAGCCACCAAGAATCTTGCCCATTATCTGCTCGTGTCCTAAGGCTTTTAGTGCCTCGTCTAGGCTCTCTACCAAACTCATGAAGAATTCTACTGCATCTTGTTGTTCTCTAAGATTTACAGGTTCTCCTTGAAGCCTATGAAGATCGAATTTTTTCATTAATTGTTTAAAATGCAGAATATAATGCACCATAGTTTTCTATTAATAAAATAGTATTCTCTCTTTCCTTCCTCTCCCCCCTCTCTCTCTCTCTCTCTCGCTCGCTCGCGAACAAATCGTTACCTTAAAAAATTTTATTTTTACAAATAAAAATGTATTATGTTTATTCTTACTTGAAATGCTTCCATAGTCCTCTAGGTATGTAATATTGTAATTTGCTGTAAGCCAGATGACCGAATATTGCTTGCACTTGTTTCAAAATACCGATGTTATATTCCTTCCTGGATTCATCGGCACCACACTTTTCTTCATTTGTATCATTATCGTTTGTTTCGATTGTCTGCTCCCCTTCGATCCTCTCCTCGCCCGAAAAATCCTCGTTCAAATCAGTCGCCGCGCCTTCTGCCGCCAAAAGGCCGACTCTGATGCTTTCCACCATGTACAATTGCTGTAATACTGAATTCATATAGCAGGTTGCCCCTGCATTCTTCAAGCCTACGAAGCCTTTAAGTGGCCTAAGCCCCACAGGCGGTAAATAATCCCATTCCACTAATGGTTCGTCTTTCTCGGAGTAGAACATGTCAGTGAGCATTGTGACTAGAAGTTTCATGTTGGGTACACAGCCTATGCAAAGACCTACGAGCAAGTCGAATGCAGCGCTGGTTGATTGAGGAGTGGTGCACACCGGACATGCTTGCGAAGCGCTGAGTTCACCGGTACTACGAAGCTGCAACATGAGACGAGATGCGGGGAACACAAAATCTTCGACCAGTTCCTTGATCAAGTTAACCCCGTGCTTCTCGTCAGAACCGATCTCGTATTTCTGGTTCGGTGGCAGGAAGGCCAGCAGTTCCTTTGTTAGACCAAGGTGACCCTCGAGCAAAGCTTCGTCTACCTGACTCTCTCCGGTCTCCTTCACATTATCCCGAACTTTCTTCAACCAGGCTATTTCGACATTTAATAGTGTCTCTGCGGTCGTGAGAGGGCAACCTAACATATGCGCGAAATTCAACAGTCGGCACAAAAGCTGGAAGTATTCGTGACTCTGTTTCGCATTCTCCATAACAGTACTGTTTAAAACGGTAAAGAGAAGAGTTATGGTGGCCAGTAGCGTTTGATGTCCGCCGCTGCACCATGTCGATATGAGAAAAAATTGGTCGCCGGCTGCGATCCTAATGGCTCTCGATGTACTGAGTAGCACAAGGTCTATCAAGAAAGTATGCCATATTTTGTCTCTCGACAACGTTTCTAACGCTGATGGATTCAATACAAGGGCGATTGTCAATACCTCGAGTGCTTCCTTGCATACAAGGACGTCGTTATTATCGGGATTTCTCTGTTCTTTTTGGTTGGTCTCATGCATCGAATGAAGCATCTCGTTCGATGCATTAGTGTTATTCAAGTTACCCGTGGATGCGGCCCACGCTAGTCTAATTATGGCACGTATAGTAGCTACATCCGGTAATTCCCATGAAAGGGCCTGCACAAAAAGCTGCCGACATCGATCAGCCTCGGGCCCGCCGGACAGCATTCGATGTGCCAGATGCTGTGCCAGTTTAGCTGCCACGCTTCTTAACATATATTCGGTGCTTTGATTCGGTACATTTTGGAGAGCCTGTTTCAATACCGTCACCCGACCGCGGTTATTAACGTGATTGTCGTGATTCTCCGAAGTTCCAGTTTGCTGAACTTCGTCCATCACGCAAGCCATCACGTTACCCATCACTGTCAGAAGAAGCTTGCACAGTCTCAGCACTGTTAGATACGCCGACCGCTTCGTGGTTTCGTCCGCATTTGGTAAAAATTTATTTTTGGTTAGCATATCGAGGATAACGCCCGCTTCGCCGCTTTTTATGAAATTATATTGAAATTCAAACGCTCTCTCCGACATAGGGTCGAGAGCTGGCATTAACAAAGTGTATAACACCTATAAAAAAAAACTGTTATTGACAATGTACAAAGATAAAATTTGCTAAACGCTATTTAATGTGCGTTTACCTCTAAATTGTATAAAACTTGGCTAGGACTTGCAGTAAAAAATAGAGAATCTACTGTCGTATTCTGCTCGTTACAATGATATTGAGAAGGGTTCTGTAAAGCTTCATCGTCTTTGTAATGACCAAATAGCCACTGTAATCTTGTTACAGTAAAGGTATCTGGCGGCACTAATTGCAAGAGATTTCGTGCACCATCACGCAATTGTGAATGTTGAAGGGTACAGCCAAGATCTGCTAATTGAAAGAAAAATGTCGCATACTGCGATCTTTGTGACATTACCTAAAACGAAGTTACACGATTAGAATAAGCGCAAGATGCGGTATAATTAACTAAATTTATAAATTTATAAATTTTACAATTGTAAACTTACCACACCAGGTAAACTATTCTCTGCCTCTACATTCGGACCATCGTATGGATGATGTGGAGAACTAGTAGAGCTATCAGAGCTACTGTCCGGTGAGCTTGGCATATTGCTATTTACTTGGCTGAGCTTTGCAGACAATAACTAAATAAAAGACAAATTATATTCATTGATTCTTCATATATCAAACATTTTTCGTTCACAGCTTTTTCCTCTATTAATACTCACCATTTTGTCTCTCAGTGGAATTTGAGAAAGGAGTTTCCTATCATCGGATTGTTCTAGCGATTCTCCATTAATAAATAAATCGAGTTTCACATTTGTTCCGCTTGCTTTAATCCTGCGTAATATTTGACGTCTCAATGAAGCTAAAGTGTCATTACTGTGTGTAAAGATATCTATGTCGTCAACATTTCGACCGGGACTCGCAAAACGAATAACAAGTGATAGATGCTTGCCACGAGCTGCTCTGTAAGTAGAATAAATATTATGCTACCACTGTATATAAGAAGAAACATTCTCAACGTTATGTGCAACTGTAAGTTTACCTATGCAATGGTAATATTTTCCGTTCTCCTGGAAAAGCTGTGTCGCACTCGTTTATGTATTCCTGTAAAACTTTCATAACGCGACACATTTTTATGGCTTCCATTTTAATCTTATTTGTCATTTGTTCTTCACGCTCCTCTTTTCCGTCCAGATATACTCTGCTCAAAACAGTCACAGTGTCATAATGAGCCTTCAATCTGTCCATACATTCCGCTATATATGTTTCATGAAATGCCAAAACGGATGACTGCAACCGCGGTCCCAAATTAGTGTTCACCTCCTTTAAAAGTTCTATGCCTCTGTTTGCAATTTCCTCGGGGCTGTTTGTTACTACCTGTAGATAGATAAGATTATCACTGTACAAACATGCATACGAAAGGAAATGGAAAAAATCATATAAAATTATATATAAATCGAAGAAATAAACAAATACAATACTACATACTCTCCACAAATAATCAGTTCCAATTAAATCCACATCATCCATGAGAAATGTTCTACGTTTCAGTTTCAATTTTCCTTCCTTAGAATTAACGGCTTTAAAAAATCTTTCATAACATTTAATACCGCTTTCTGTAAGTAATGTCGGGTCTAATTGCAGTATATTGTTTTGAAAAAAATCCTTGTTTATTGCTGGGTCCAGATCCGGTTCATCTCCCATAAGTTTAGAGAACCATTTGAAGCACGCCTCACGATCCGAAACAAACACACCTTGCTCAGCTAAACATTGCCAAATTTGTTCTGCTTGATCAGCACATAACCATAATTGTCCATCCTATGAAAAAATAACATGTTACGTCTTCCGTGTTTTTTGTAGAAATTTATATTTATGCTATCCTAAGATTTGGAACACACACACATACACACACACACACACACACGCACACGCACACGCACACACACATACCTTTAATAAGAAACGCAAGAAATTCAATCTTTCTTGCACTTGCATAATATGATTATATCGACCGTCAGGCATAAAAGTATTTGCATCAATTTCAGGATTTTCTTTCACCAACTGCCGCACTTTATCCATATAATTTGTTAAGCTATTTGTTACAAGAATTACTACTGAATGTTCACTTTGTAGACGTTCTATTACTTCTTGTCTATATAAAGAGAAACGTTAATATAGTAATGCACTATATTTATATGTGTTTATATATATAATGTATCATTAATATGCCATTGTACCTGTAATGCAAATGATGGCTACGCTGACTATGAGCTAGGTTGGGATTTGGTTCATAAAGGCAACATATTTCTCGAATTTGCTTCAACGCAGGGAGGGCCCACTTATCACCATTTTTCAATTCTTCAACACACTTATCCACCCAGATTGCCTTTTGCGCATCTCTTTCTTGCGAGCATGAATAATCGAGAATTTTTACATGAGCGTTCAGTGCCTGATCCATGATCTCTGTAGGGACTTCGTCAGAATGTGCCAAAGTCCAAAAGAGTGTTAACACCTGGCAGTAAAATTAATAAAATTATATATATTTCCAAGTCCAAAATATATGTTTACATATAAATCTATATATTTAAGACAATCTAACCTTATGAGCCATAACACCGTCTTTATCATCTTCCGCGAGTCTTCTGATCAATTCTAATAGCTTTTCTCGTTGTTTCTTGTTGGCAGTCCTCCAACTTGTCTGAAATAATAGCATATTTCATCAATATATAAACATTCTATTTAGTATAAATTTGATATCGTTACACTACTGCGATAGATACCTGAAAACACTCAAATAGATGATCAAGTTGTTCAGGACTAAAATCCCAAGCTAATTTGGCTAACAGGTCATGAACATTCTTCACAATTGCTTCGTGTTTACCAGCTTGTGCAGCCCAAACAGCATCTAAGTCTTCTAATGTAAGTGCACGTTCTTTTATAATAAAGCGTAAAATTTTCTCCAATTTCTCTACATATTGCGGCTGATGCAATGAATCCCTCAGTACAATTTCCAACACTCCATTGTCTTTAATCCATGTCTGTATTACAAATAAGCACTCGTTACAGTATTTGTAAAATTCACGACATAATTGTCAAATTCATGACAACATTTGCAAAATACTCAGCACTTAATATGATATACTCAAACTATTATATATAATATATGCTTTAAAAGATCATTATATTAAAAGCGTTATTAGTGCAATTAGTGTTATGGATTTTTAGACAAGACTTACTGCCATACGCTCTGCTGTAAGCCACTCCTCCTCCTCTGCTATTGTATTACGGTGTTGGTGATAACTAACACTAGATATTACTTTATTAACTTCATTTAAAGCATTCATCTTTCCATTAAACGAAGAAATTTGTAAGAGTCTCAATATCATTTTCAGTCTCAGTATTTCCAAGTTCTTTATCATCTCTTCCTGATGAGGTACGCGTGACACCAAGCATTTAGCAGCTTTGATTATGGCTGATATTGCATCGTTTTTTGATTCATTTTTTGCCTCTTTCTTCAACTCGTCATCAGTTAAGTTATTCAAAATAAGAGGTACCATTTCCTATATGTAACAATGTGCTTTGCATTGCTTTCGAATAATAAATAAATAAATAATTGATAATGATAAATTGAGGCTATACTTACAACAATAGGCATCAGATATTTAACTATCGTGTGAACAGTTAACAGTTCATAACACAAGCCAAAGGGTCTGATTAAAGCATAAATAACTGGCACTGTTAAATTACGTCCACTCTGAAATCTAGAAAGCAAAATTTCAAATCCATTGAGACTCCCAAATCTGAAACACAGAAGTTTATGTTAATTTACACTAATGAAGTAAAACATTTTGTAGTATATATAAATACTAAATAAATTTAATACGAAACCTGTTTATAAGATCTACTAGCCAACCACGAGGAGTTCGTGAATCAGATGGTGGACGAGCATAAAGTTCCTCATCAGGAATATCACTACCAGGAGGAACAGTTTCTGAAACTCTTATTGCATTTACTATGTGAAACCTGAAAAAATTTTTGATGGTTTAGAATGCTTATGTAGAAAATTTATATAATTCACAATAGTACAATATTCACTCACTTATTACTAGGATTAAAAACCATGGCCAGCAAATCAAGTAGAGGAAACCAGTCCTCATCTAATTTCAGGACACATAGTTCCACCAAACGTGCACAGTTAGTATTAATACAATTGTGAATATTCAATTTCCAACTGTTTACCGCATCATCTGTTAATATCTTGGTAAATGAGATTGTGAGACCTTCTCGAAAAAAGCGCTGACACGCTTCGCTTTGTACATCAATTCCTGCAATATAGTAAATGCAAAATTGACATGTCTTATAAATAGGGAATAAACGCTCCTATATAAAAACACTGAAATACATTATCACATAGATAAGTCATTTCCATGCAAAGAAATAAGCAATTATCTTGAAAATTTATATAAACGATACCTAACCTTTTTTACAAAGTTCGATACTGGCTTGTAACAGGCACTCTAATTCTTGTTCGGGTAGAACTGGTACAACCCATCGTGGACTAGATATCTTTTCATGAAGCATATTAAGTTTGAAAATAGGAAACTCAGGCTCTTCATGAAGCTGGTTGCTATCTTCTACTGTAGTGATAGCGTCATTGTTACATTCCGTTTGTACCACATTCTCGGTGAGTTGGAGTCCCGACATTGTGTCAGCCAATTGTTGTGGACCTGGTGGACTGTGCATCTGTGCAGATATATAGATTTTTAAAATCCACTTCTACCTTGATGCGATCGAGACATGTTTTACGCTTCTCTCATTGGTTGGCTCTCAAATCTGCATACCTGTGTATTTTGCTGGCTGTCGGGAGGGTCTATGCCAACTCCCTGGCCCCTAGTGGCAATCGTCATTTTACACGTTCTTTGCTATGCCTTAATTGTTTCAATATCTCTTGGTCCAATGATTACACCACCAATAACAAGCATCCAGCTTATATACTGACATTAAATATAATTATATCCTAAAGGCCTTGTTTTAATAAACTATACCTACATTATCTGTAACAAAGAAAAGGAATCTTAGCATCGCTCGTTCCACAAGAAACACAACCGAACAGATGCGTCGTCAGTGTCCTCAGTGGCATAGCCAAACTAACAACGGCATCAAATTCAATTTACGATCTAAGCACACGAGAATTTAAATTTGTCACAGTAACGCGATGGCACAGTTACGTAAGCGTTTATTTTCTCGGGAAAGTGACAACGAGTGACAACTCGCGAGTCAATGTATAACCGGCAGGACAATGTACTCAAAGACTAATATAATTATTATCGTCCTCGGGGGGGATCTCGAGTAACGCATAAATCGGCACGGTTCGACTCCACAGCCAGTGGAGTAACGTTTCTCGGACGGCGATCGGCCGGGATTAGATGTATCTGCGGAATCCCATCGACTCGGAGCGACGCGTATCGCGGGCGTTTGTAACGGAACGGCGTGAGCCGCGGCGGCACGCGGACGGGACGGACAATGAAGGCGGGGACATGAGCGGCGTTTACTCCTTGCGGACGGTTACTCTCGAATTCGCGCGACACGAGTTCACAAGCCGCGAATCGTCGCCGTCGCTCGCTCGGACGTCCCGTCGACGCGCGGCGAGCTGTCAACGTCGTCGGGGAGCCGAGGACGAGGGAGCGGCCGTGCCGGTCGGCGGAGGCCTCGTCTCGTCCGAGGAGGGGTGCGCGTCGCGGGCGCGCGTGACCCCCTCACCGGGGAAGTCGCACGCGGTGGCGATCGGGCCGGGCCGGGACGAGACGAGACGGGACACGCCGCGCGCCGCCAAGAGATCGGCGTAGCGCTGGCTGACTGGCGGACAACGGGCGACTCTGCTCGGGAAGCCCGAGCGCGGTCCACGTACCGCCGCGCGCCGATCCCCGCGACCCGGACGATCGGCTTGGGGCTTGGGACTTGGGGCGACCGCGCGAGCCCGCTACCTACGCGACTCCGACGATCCTCGCGGTCCAGGCAGCGCCTATTTTCGCCCCGTTCGCTCCGACCGGGCTACCTCTCCGGACAAAATGGCGACTATCCTAACGATTGGCACTGCCGTGTATTAACAAAAGCACCGATATTCCGGCCCGATAGCCGGCCGCGGTCACGCGAGCCGCGTCATGCCGCGCGGACGGCCGCCCGGGGCCGCGGACGATCCGCGCGTCGCATCTCCGCCGCCGGGGAACGCACCTTTACATAGTAAACGTGGTAGAAATTCGTGTGTTGCACTTTTTTGACGTGACGTTACGGAACTCAACTGGCAAAATCTGTAAACACGACTGCCGCGGCGCTGCGGTGCTCGCCCGAGACGACGTGCGTGCACGACGGGGTGACGAGCGACGCCCGCGATTGGCCCGCTCCCCAGTCGCGCCGCGCCGCGCCGCGCCGTCCTCGTCGCCTGCCGCTGCTCGTCGCTGACCGTCGCCGATGCCTGGCACGTCGGTCACGCGGGTCACGCGGGAACGTTCAATTGCGTTCGTTCGATCGACACACGGCGACTGCCAGGCCAACGATCGAGAGATTCGCGTCAGGTATCCTTTTTTGTTATATCACTGCGTCATTCTGCGCTTGGAATGAAATAGGCGTACGATTTTCAAGGAAGAGAGAGAGGAAGAGGAAAAACGGAAAATACAAGTAAGCTCGACTACGACAGCTTCGACCAAATTCCGATTAAATTAATTCAATCGGCAGAATTATTGCAAAATTTCTTGTTATATAATTTTGTTGTTCCTAATCTAATCTTTTTTTTCAATGTATCAATTTATTCAATGATCAATGTATTAATGTTTTCAATCTAATCTTTTTTTTTTTCTTAATGTATTAAACAATAAAAGATTAATTTTTCTAGAAATAATAGTTTAGTCTGCCAGTAATTATAGACAAAAATGTGCTTTATTAATTCGACTATCTGGCAAAAATGTGAACAAAGGTTTCACGACGTTTCGACCCTTGGTTCGGTTCCTTATTAAGTGAAGTCTACAATAAATAAATACATAGCACTGATAATTAAATTAGAAAAAGAATTAAATAATTACAATGTAACATAACAAAAATAAATAATTAAAATGTAACATAATAAAGGAGAGAACAATACCTAAATCATCCACAGGGAGAGTCGTCAATAAATCTAACAAGACATGTATTCGGTCATGAAATTATTTCGATAAGATCATAGAATATAGATTGAAAGCTAAAATATTTTTAAACGGAAACATACTTTAAATAGAATAAATAAATTGTATAAAGTAGATAAATTAAGAATGATGAAGTCAATAATACGAATAAATCATAAAAATATAAATATATATAAGAAATAAAGTTTGTGAAGTTGTAAAATTAATATAAATCGAAAAAATATAGAATAAAATAGAAGATCTTACATGTCTTGCGTGTCCAGATATAAAAATTCGCACATAATAATAGGT
>NJRP01000711.1:0-16940 GCA_003063835.1 Aphaenogaster floridana | reverse complement strand
GAGTTTAAATTTTCAGTGTCTTTTTTTAAATTGATGGTATCATCGTATTTTAAAAAAAAAACATCTCGGCAATTTCTCTCTTTTTGTTAGTCTCCCTGTGTAAAATTTCAGGAGTTGTCCAATCAAAGTTATGATCATTGGACAACCGATGTTTGCTTACAACGGAATGGTTACTGTCATGTTTTTTAATGTCATTCTGGTGTTCCTTCAACCTGGTCTCTAAGTGGCGTTTAGTCTGTCCTATATAAGACGCATTACAATTTTCGCAGTTGATTTTATAAACAAGATTAGTTTTATTCTTATTTGTAAGTTTGTCCTTACCCCTCTTAATAATCATATCGAGTTTTTTGGGAATCTTGTATAAGATTGTCCTGTCCGACTTTATTTAACGTGTGTCGAATTCCCCAACTCAAGTTTTTAATGTATGGGATAGACACATATACCTACGTGTATCAAAAACTTTAAAAGCGTTGACATTAATGTTGTTGTTGGTATCTCTACGATCTGCCAACTGTCGTAATCTAATGTTAATGTGTTTATTAATTGTTATTAATGGGGAAACAATTATTGAGTAGAATGTCTTTAATATTCATCATATTAGTATGATGGAACCGTTTATCCGGAAGGATGGCACGGTCCACCAGGCCAATTATCGAGTTGATTTTATATTTATATGGGTGACTAGAGAAAAAATTTATATATCTTCCAGAAAAAGTAGGCTTTGTGTACCAATTAGTGATTAATTTATTTCCTTCTCTAATAACTGAATTAAGTATCAAGAAAGGATATAGAATTGTTACTTTCGGTTTTATAAGTGAAATTCAATCTGGGGTGGTAACTGTTAAATAACATCAACTATGGTGTTAATTTTGTTTTTTGGCACAATCGCAAAGATATCATCAACATATCTGTAAAAAATAGGAATCTCAAAATCTAGTAAATTTAAGCAGTGTGTCTCTAAGTCGTCCATGACGATATCAGCCAAAATGGGGGAAAGGGGGGAACCCATAGGACTGCCAAATATCTGTTCATAGAACTGTCCATTAAAACCAAAATAAGTGGATCCTAAAATCAGTTCAACCGCATAAAGAAATTGTTGTAAATTGAGCTCAGTGTGTTGAGAAATATATTGCCATCGTTTCGTGATACCTTCGTAAACTAAATCAGTGGGTATATTAGTGAACAATGATGTTGACATCAAGGGATATCAGCAATTCATCTTGATTAATATTGACATTTTTAATCTTCTCAACAAAGGCCCAGCTATCCTTAATATAGGATTTAGGTTTCGGGACAGAACTATGAACAATTTCATGTAAAAAGCTAGCAACATTGTAATGTAGGCTTCCTATTGCAGAAACTATAATGCGTAGTGGGAAAAACTTTTTTTACAAAAAACAAAAAATGTTAATGCTGACTCAGCAAATAAAAAAGAGTTTTTATTTTGTTATCATACATTCAGTTTCTTTACTTCAGTTTTTTTATGGGAGATAAATGATTACATTTCATATTAAAATAAAAACTGTTTCTTTATCTCTCTTTGTTTATTTTTTATTTTTTAAGGCACTTAGAAAAAAGATATCCCCATTGTACCCCACTCTCCCCTACTCCTTTGTTCATTACATTCTAAAGATGACACGACTAATAAGAAAATGACAAAGAGCTCAAATAACAAAATAGCTTGTATCTTGAAGATACCCTGGTAACCTTTCCATTGCAATTCTGCTGTAAAACTGCACAAAAAGTCGCTTCTTACATCAGACTGCTACAATAGTACAGTAAGTACTCGTGCAATAACAGATATTATACACCTCTGTCGCAATTTGGACTGATTTCTTGCGCACTTCTTCGGGACGTATCTGAGCTATAAGATTGTGTTACCAGGGTATTAGTCTTAGGATCCATGTTAATTAGACCTTTTCTTCTTGTTTTGATCAATACTACCTGCTATCAAAATATGTGACCCTTTTTTTTCAACACCTGTATTTCCTAAACTTTTTTTGTTAATAACTTTTTAATAAAAAACGAGCGACGGCTAAAACCTTTTGAAGGTCACTCAGGAGGGTGACCTTGACAACATATGTCAAGGTCAAGGTCATCGGGGCTGCCTCCCCTAAATATTTATATCCATTTCTACCAATGTAGATTAATATTAATCTCTGTTTAACTTACTCTTAATCTTTTTCTAATTCTTAAAACTAGAAAAAGATATAGATTAAGTTAAACCGGGATTAAAGTTAATCTACATTGGTAGAAATGGACATTAGGATGATTTCGATCATGCTTCGATCAATTCAATCGGCAGAATTGTTTATTGCAAACTTTTTAAATATAATTCATTGTTCCTAATTTTTCCATATGTTAAATGATAAAAGATTAATTATTCCATTCATATTAAGAAAATAATACAAGTGTTGCTTGATAATAGTCATCGATTAATTTATAATCATTATAGACTTCGGATTATATACACGGAAAATTTAGAGAATATGCGCATATATATGCACGGATTTTTACAAAAAAATGCAAAGAATACGTAAAAATGTGCAAAAATTTGCCAAGATTTACAAAGAATATGCAGATATATATTTATAAATATTTTATTTTTATAATATTTCAAATCTTCAGGAACAGATATGAAATAAGAGAAATATTAGAAATTTAATTTTTATTGCGTTCTAGAAACATTTCTCTCAATTTTATCTTTATCTTCCATTTAAAATGGTTTTAAACACATAAGGTGAGTTTTATTTTTATATGACACTTTAATTAATTACTTTAATTAATACTTTAATACTTTAAATTAAAAATATTAATTTTTCCGTTTTGGATAGACATTTTAAGCAGGAATTGGAAATGTATTCAATTATATGCAATAAAAAATGCAAAATTTATATAAATATGCAAACTTTTTAAAAATATGCAAAGTTTGAGTAAATATGCAAAAATTAATTATCATTAATTAGTTGTAAACACTATAATTTGTCCACATTATTAATGCTCTCGCAAAATATGCAAAAAATAACAAATATGCAATTTGCATATAATCCGAAGTCTAAATTATAGATCTAAATTATAATCGACAGAAAAGTGCTGCAAAATTTCTGTATAATTCGTCGTTTCTATAATCTAATTTTCGTTTCCTAGTATCAAACAAAAAATTAGTAATTCTACTCAAAAAACAAAATGGTATAAACATTACTAATTTTTTGTAGTTCGACATATGAAAAGACGGATTAGATTAAGTATGACGAATTGTAGTTTTTAATTTTGCTTCAAGCACTTGTATTGATTGTCGATTAATCAAACTTTGATCGAGGTCATTCTACAAGAAATGAATCTCTTATTATCTGTTTCTTGCTACGCACTTTGTCCACGTTTTATACAGTTGCGAAGTAGAGAATAAAGCAAAAACAACAATAATATTCTTATTCTCGTATCTTTAATAATACACTTTTGCACTTGGAATAAAAGAGGGATATTTCAATCGGAAAAAGAAATGTAAAAAGTGCACAGAAAAAACATGCTGTTGCTTCAATTAATTATTAAAAGAATAATCTAGATATTTGGTCCAATCATAATACAATTGAATGAACTCTATTTATGTTTATTTAGATTATTAAAAGAATAATCTAGATATTTGGTCCAATCATAATACAATTGAATGAACTATTCATGTTTGTGGCAGCCCGTGACGTAGACTTTAATTGAAGCAACAGCATTTTTTTTTCAATGTGTGGGCATAAAGACAGACACATTATCGATATTTAAATTCTTGCCGTATGTTAATTATCGCATTTTCTCGCATAATTCGGAGCTCCCCTGGCGGAAAAAATTTTACAAAATTCTAAAAAAAATAAAAATATACTAGAAAAAACTACAAAAAATAACTGCCAGAATTTATGAAATTCTACACAAATTTCAGAAATGCTACAAAAATCTACAAAAAAATGCTAGAATTGGAACACTTTTGTTAATTTTTGTAGTTTTTAGTGCGTCATTTATTTAAGAAATGCTACAAAAATCTGCATGAAAAATACTAGAGAATTGGAACACTTTTGTATTTTTTAGTGCGTCGTTTCTGAGACTTCTACAAATTTCTCGGTGAAACTACAATCTGTCGAATTACAATTAACACTGACATTCTACATATTTCTAATGAAAGCCTAGTATTGCTTAACTTCGGCGCGAAAAACGGTCACCCATCCATTTGTCCTCTGCCGTCAACGTTGCTTGACCTCAAAGATCGTACAGGAACTGACACTACGTGATGATCCATGAACACTTGATGGTTATGGATACATATTTGTGATAGATCAGTTTAATACTACGTAGACTACAGGAGAGATTTATGTAGAAACTTATAGATAATATTAAACGAGAAAGTACAAATTTTAATTAGCCATAATTGCAATAGATTTTAAAGTTGTACAAACCAATCGATATTTGTTACTATTTGTACGAAATTGTAGTATTTTATGGGAAATTAAAAACTGAATTGGATTCAAAGTTCCATAGTTTCACGATACGTAAATTGTGATAGATTTCTATAGTCATTTATAAATAATTGTAGTATTCTATAAGTAAGCAGATGTTTTAACTTTTTAAGATTTTGTTGCATCTCAAATTTTTAAAATTTGTAGATTTTTGTAATTATTTTCTATAAAATCGTAGATTTTCATGAAATATTACTTGCAATAATTTCTTGATTTGAGAACATTGTAATTTGTGGTACTATTTCGTACAAATAGTAAATATTTCAACAAAAATATAAATATTTTTATTTCTAGCAACATTTTGTAGTTATTCATAGAAATTTTTTCCGCCAGGGTACTTTTCTTTATATTGAAATTAATTCTTGTCGCGAATATAAACATTACCTTCCTACATTCAAAAATAACTGAATATGTGAGTCTCTGTGTGAAATAAGTTTCTGAGATGTTTATTCTACTGATGAGTAGGGCATGTCTCATTGATATCCGATCAATAATTTCTTTAAGAATTTATTTCCATAAATCTCATCTCACTGTACATAACATTCGTAATTATTATCCCGGTCTATATCATAGTAGATTTTTATTGATACGTCATTCTTATATATTCTTTAAGTGCAGTTCATTCAGCTAAACAGATTTTGTCATTTTGGAAGAATATGTTCCAATGTTTTATTTATACTTAATAATACATTACACTAATTATACTTATATTCATAGATATCGAAAACTACAAGAAAAATTTGTACCTCAATTTTATACTGATATAATACAAAAAAAATTGCAATTTGAATTATTTAAAAATATCGTACACAAGAAAGATAATCAAAATAATATATGTTGAAACAAATATTAAGTATACAAAAGTTACTTTTTCAGACATTTCTAACAACTGATATCTTTATCTGACGAATACAATTTTCGATTGGAAAAGATTACATTAGATTCTTATGAATGTGCAGAATGACATGATATTTAAATGCAAAATATATTGCTGCACTATAAATATTTGTTAGATAAGATTTCAGACCTTAAAATTAATTTCTCGTAGAAAAAGATAAAACAGAACAAATTACAAGAACAGTATTATATTCTCAGGAACGCATTTCCGATGAAAAAGATCTGGTAAATTTTCAGCCGCAGCAATAAACTTTCAGCAAATAGCTTTCGTTATTTTGATGATGATTATTCAAATGCATACAATAGTTTCAGATTTTTGGTTAAGATTGATAGTAGACACTGCAACCCTATCTCTATTATCATATCTCAATTTAAATATTAGTAACAAAATCAAGAAATACATAATAATACAGTACCAATACAGGGTTCTGTATTGATTAAAACTAATATAATTGTCTGTTTTTATTTATGCGTACGAACACAATTCTTGGATTCAGTATCAATTGATAACTGGCGAGAGATTCGGGCTTGATTTTATCCAAAATTTCTCACATTCTATAATCTCGCTGTTTTTTTTTTCAAGTTGCAGAGATGAACAATTTGATTTTCATCCGTAAGTGCTTCTTGCAATCGTTTTACTTCAAAAAAGCTATTCTGTTAGCTTTTTCTGTTTATCAAGTTATTTCTGTTTGATATTTGGATTATTTATCATAAAGTAAGCTCTTCAAGTTCTTTTAGCAATTCATCTTCCTTTTTAATTTTGTCTAGTTGATTGATTTCTAATTGTTTTCCTGCTTTCAACTGCTCTTTCAATTTAGAAATTTGATCTAATTTCTGTGATATAAATCGAAATGGTTAATATATATCTTTAATCTAATAATATATATATATATATAATAGTGTTCTATTCTAAGAAATAAAAGAAAAAACATCACTTAAATATTTGAATGATATACTTACGCTCGTTATTTTTTTAATTTTTTTATTTTTTTCAGGATC
Organism: Aphaenogaster floridana; assembly: GCA_003063835.1. NCBI lineage: Eukaryota > Metazoa > Arthropoda > Insecta > Hymenoptera > Formicidae > Aphaenogaster > Aphaenogaster floridana. The sequence goes on along the minus strand of NJRP01000711.1, from coordinate 10,548 downwards.
ATCAGTTAATTCTATTTTTACGCTCGTTGTTATACTTGTAACATGTTCATTGACAGTAGAATTGTTAGACTCTAATTCTTTTTTAGCTTTTTTTGCTTCCCGATTTTTTTTCATTTTCAGTGCAGCTTTTGATGGATTTGCTATAAATAAATGTATAATTAACAATGAAATATTCTTTTATATGCGTTTCTATACTTACATTCAGTTGACTTAGAAGGCGCCTCAATATCATCGTGCAATTTAAATGTAATATTTTGTCCTCTGGCACATGGTGGTCTATATGCTTCTTTTGGTGCTAGAAATGTACAAATAATTGCTATATTTATTTTGAAATTATGTTGAGAAATATTTAATTCTAAAATAATCATAAAAATGACTATTACCTTGTGATTGGCTAAGATTAGTGACAATACCCTCAACTGCTTTGTAGCTAATAGGTTTCTGTGGGAAAACATTCGAAGAGAAATTTTGCCACACTACTTCCCAAAGTTCTTCTTGATTATTCCATGGTCTTTGATATATTAGTGAACCGGTATAATGCCAAATCTTAAATCTAAATTTAATACGCATATTAATTTTACAATAAATAAATGTGCTATAACTTAGCATAATTTTTTTAGTATACATTTACCCATTGGTAATTCGTAATCTAGGTGCTGTAGTTGCAGTCATGAAATGTTCACCATCTGGTGACCATCGCAGCAGTGTAGTATCTGGTGCATCAGTTTTAGCAATAAGTTTTCTGTTAATTACATCCCATAATTCAATGCCACTCCTAAGATTGCCAAATCCAGCCAAAAGCAATAGTACACAGTAGTCAAGGAAATTAATGCATAATCAAATAACTTACAGTTCTCAGCATATACATATATACTATTATTTTCTATCATGAGTATTATTATGGTTAAAAACTAATTAATTTTAATTAGTGTATAGATTCATTAGCTCACAATAAGTAGTAAAAGGATATTGTTGCCATGTGGATTATAATATATACTATTTCTATATGACATGCCGAACTCAAAGACAGCTTCGCATTTACAATTAAACAATGTTGTTTTAGATGGCATAAAGCCATATGTCACACAGAATTCTGTATTCCTGGGAGACCATTCTACTGCATGTATAGGACCTTCTTTACCTAATCAGAAGAATTTCTATTACAATATTATTCTAGAATTAGTTTTTATTTTTTAAATTTTTAATGCTAATGCTAATAATTGAAAACGATAATTTTTAATTTGAACTTACTGAGCATGACCATAGCAGTCTCCCCTTTTGTATTGAGATGATGCAATGTCTGTTTTCCGTAATATGATGCACCAGTCTTATCAACTTCCGTATTTGTCATCAATAAGATATTTGTTCCACATTGATTCCAATACATATCAACTTTGTCTGCCTAAAAATCGATAATGAGTCAAAACAGAAAAAAACACGCTAATATTTAATAATTAAAATATGTTCAAAATTTACTTGGAAAAAGCTTTTGCTTGCGATCGCTTCTCCAATCTCAAACTTTGAATATTTAAATAATCTTCCAAAGGAAGGTTGACCAGCGCTTCCTAAATTACATATTAAGAAACTTTTTATTAAAAAATGCACATTTAGTAGCTTATATAACATATAAAAAAATATATAAATCGTTAATTATTACAGAAAATACTAAACTGTGGAGAATGCTGTGATAATATGCAAAAATTTCAATTTGAGTTAAAAAATAATCTTAATGTAACATATATTACAGTTACGTTTTGCCATGCTAATTAATAGTTTATTGTATACAAACATGTAAAATTCAATATAGATACTTAGTGCATAATGACAGATGTTTATCAGAACTATATTGTGAAATTTTGTATCTTAGCAATATAATTTTTCTGACAACGAAAGTACTTACACATGTAAATTGTACGCTATATAATAATCAGGAGAATTTTCCATAGTAAATCCTATTTCATATAGTTTGGAAAATGCCAATCTGTGCTCTTATTGTACATTTCTTTTTATATTTGATTAAACAATATATATCCAGAACTTTTAAGATCTTCATTCCATCATTTTTATTATATTTATAAAAAATATATATATACATAATGGATATATAAAACTGAAATAAAAAACATCTTGTAAACTAGCATAGTCAATGCAATTGTATTACTTCTAAATCACTTGATTCAACAGTTACATATTTTCTTTTAAATACTAAACTCAATAAATATAAATATTAATTTAATTAGTAAACATTTTATAATAAATTTTTAATATTTTTAACAAGTATTAACCATGAATTTTTGTTATAAGGTTCTTATGAAACATCTATATTGAACGTTTTCATACCTTACATGCAATTTTACTATTATGTTAAATATGTTTAAGATATATTACAATTAAGATATATATATATATATATATATAAGACAAATGCAACAATCTCCATATTTCAGTATTTCATCATATTGCAATTAATAATTCCTATAATTATATACTTAATATTGCACTATAGTGTAAAAAAACATAATTACCTGGCATATAGCAGAGGATATGATAGGGAGCGTTACCCGGTGCTATACTAAATTTGGCAATGTTGCCTTTACCTATTTTGTGTACATATCTATCAAAGTTGTTATTTTCATATAAAAGAACATTTCCTCCTTTCAATATTACATAGAATGTTTCGTCACTCGACCATTGTGGCTCCCTATTTTTTAAATAAATAATTATTTCGGTGTATCACCGATATACTTAATAATAAAAGTATCAATTGCAACATAAAATTGAGCAAGATCTGCCGTGACCGATAGGGGCTTTCTTTCATATTTATATTTGTTTAATATTATCGGTCTTATTCTTAATATCATTTGTATAAAATTGATTGTTTAATTATTTATCATTACTCTAGTTATTAATTGAGTTCTTTAAGATTGATTAGAAAGAAGGTTAGGATAATCAACTTGTGATACATTACCAATCCACCATTCTCTTCTGGATAAGATGCTGAACTTGTTCACCAGTTTCGGTCTTCCATATGTGAAAATTTTGTGATCCCTGAGGTTCCTCTTTTGATACTGAAATTATATCGTTTCTAATTATAGGCCTAATAAAATTAACGTGATTTTGGTTATACTCCATATAATTTTGTATTGATTACCAAAGGATGGTTCCCAAGTCGCAAGGTAAGTGCTGTAACTGGAGAATTTAAGAGCACAAATTCTAGGTCGTTGAATTTCCGTGACAATCTGCCACGTCTTGCACAGCATAATTTTAACCTTAGATGCATTAGACCACGCAAAGTACTGACCGTCCGGACTAAAGAGCATGGTCTTGCAGTTTTTGTTGTCATCTTTGGGAAATGTCTTGACCGATTCATAGGATGGTGGACCGTATGCTAGATTTATACCATTGGACCCTCTCACTGTATCAAAAATTAAAACATTAGTACCTCTCTTGCATGTAATAACGACAAAAACTGTATGCTTAATTAATATATTAGACGAGTGCTAAACAATTTATTACAATGCAATTTATTAGATATACCTACGTTAGATAATATATTTTGTATTTATTTATTAAAGTGAACAAGAAAGTTGTTACTTTAAATAACGGGAGGATCTTCGAGGGAGGGAGCGTTTGTATCAAGGCAAACATATTAATCTTGATATTTCCTTTTTTTTTCAATATTATCGCTCTCGCGCGAATCACGCGTCAACAGTGCGAGAGCGTAACACGTCAGCAGTTAGAGGTTAGAATACGAAATCTCGCGATAAATTCGTTTCGCGGCATGCCTGTAACTCGCAACGTGTCGTGATACAAATGTCGTTCCATCGAACACCGCTGTCACCGCGAGTAATCTCGATTCGTTCGGTGCCACGAGACACACTGTCAAGCATGTTCATCGCGGATACGATGTGCGAGTACTCGGAGTGCCATTGGACGTTCGCCTTTGCAGCGGCGTGCAGCCCTCGGAAACGAGTCTCTCCGGCGAATGGGTCGCGATTCGGCGATCGACAGTCTCGCGTGACGGCACGAATGCCTGAGAGAAATGCTTACCAGCGACGCAGGGCACGGGTGAAGCCATTTTACCACCGTCACCATGTGGTACCGCACGACGGGTACGATCTATGCCGTTCCGTCTGAAGTCAGGCGCTTCCGGCTCGAACGCGCCGCGCCGCGCCGAAGATCGATCGAGTAGCTGGCCTAACTTCAGACGCGTGAACATTTACGGTGTCGGGTGTACCGCCGGTCGACCTGTTTCAGACGCGTGAGGTCTTAGCAAAATATAATTTCAAGATAATGTTTTACATAATAAGATTGATGATAGAACGCCCTATAATTTCAAAAACGATAATTAAAAAGAGGAGCTAATGGGAATCAGCGCTAATGGGAGATCACCATCCAGCCTCCAAACTGTATGGGACTAGGCTCTACATTACATTGGAGTAATTTTTTCAGCTTCCTCACTCACTTGCCTAGTTTACACCGAACACTTGATACGCGTATCAAATAGTAAATAACTAATAAATTAGTTTAATCATTGGCTGTTCAGCTCAAATACACTGCTTGATACGCGTATCAAGTGCTCGGTGTAAACTATAGGCAATTGACTGCAGCATGATGCTTTGAAAATTTTGGGCTGAAGCTCCATCTCTTCATTTTTCATTTTTCTACACGCTGAAGATGGCTAAAAAATTAGCCGAAACATACATACGTTAATAGGTGGTTATATTTGAAACTTTATATCACCTTGAAGATTGTATTAAATCTATTTAACAAATATTTATACTGCGCTTTGTTTTACGCGCTGACTCCCATTAGCTCCTCTTTTTAATTAACGATAATGTTCTAATATCCATTTCTACCAATGCAGATTGACTTTAATTGCAGTTTAACTTATTCTTTTTTTTTATTTTTCTTATTTATTCTTTTTAATTTTTATTCTTTATCTTTTAATTCTTAGAATTAGAAAAAGATGAAGAGTAAACTGAAATTAAAGTTAATCTACGTTGATAGAAATGGACATAAGTCTTTGTCAGGGTTGGGAAATAACACGTTATTTGTAACGATTTTTTTTAGTAACGATTTGGTAATGACATTTTTTCATAAAGGTAATGGTTTAACACCATGGATTGGGAAAGTTACTTTTGAAAATAAATAACGAATTCCTTTTCAAAAGTAATTTTCCAACCCTGGGCTGCGTTCGGAAACCTCACCCGAGTGCCCCTGGGTATCATTTTATCCTTGTTGTCCACCGAATGTTAAACAAGGATAAAATGATACTCGAGGACATTCGGGTGATGTTTCCGAACGCAGCCCTGGCGTTATCGTTATACTGTTATGAAAAAATGTAACGTCATTACCAAATCGTTACTTTAAAAAAGTAACGGTGACGGTAACGGCGTTAAAATAACGCGTTACTTCTCAACATTGGTCTTTGTCTTACGTAACACACAATAATAACTATCTTGTGTTTGGAGTCGACAAACCGCACTGTATATATGACAAAAGGAGGCACAAAACAGTATTGTGCGTTACTTAAGACAAAAATTTATTAGAGCATAAAACATTGTTTTGAAATTGCAAGTCAGTCATTCTACCGGCCCCGCGTGTTTACGGCGCCGGGTATACTGACGATCGACCTGAACTCGACCCTCGACCGCTCGTGCGCGGTGCGCGCCGAGCTTCGAGACGCGCGCGATCGATCGACCGAATCGCGCCTTTCGAATTGTCGCGGGATTCGAAGCTCGGAGACAAATTGTTCGTAATTTACAGCGGCGAGCGGCCGGATCTATATTTGGAGACGTCTACGATCGCGGGATACTCCGCGGGTGTTCCTCCGGCGACGATGTGTCGGGGACGGTCTTTCGCAAGCCGACAACTCTCTTTCGCAACTCTACCCTCTCTACCCGCCTCTCCAATCTCTCCATACCGTCGCTCGAGTTCGGACGCCCGAACGGAGCACTCGCGAGACGAGACGCGCGCGCCGCGAGAGCTCCACACCGCGCTCCTTTCTCCGCAGCGTTTCCGAGCGCGATCAGGTGTCACCGTGCCGACAGGCGAAACCCGTGGGCGTTTCGTACACGAAACACCTATGGACGTAGCTGCACGCGCACGCGATCGTAGATCTCTCCGACACCCACCGAGTTGCGTAGGGCATGGCAAGTTCATGCTTCAGGTGATATTGTTACTCGCTGTTTTCCTCCCCGTGGAACGATCCCGCATTCGCTTATCGCACATTCCGTGGACGGGACCATGGCTCTCGACGGAGTCGTCAATTCAAAAATATCACGTTTGTTTTGTTCTTTTATCTTTGTCTCGTCGAGGTTATGTTCCCGCCCCTCGAGCCACTTTGAAAACGAAAGACGCCCCAGTCCGCCTTCTTCTATCACTTGTTAAAACTTGTTTCTCTTTCCTTTTCCTTTCGCCTAAATTACATATTAATTTGCGAATTGTGTGTACTATTTTGAAAGTGATATGTGAAATATGTAACATATTTGCTTGATAATCAAATAATTTGCATTTTGTATCATAAGATTTAAACTATATTTATATATCTACTATATGATAGTAGATGTAGATATATAATATAGTACATTAAATATATATTAGATATATATATATATGTATATAGTCTACTATATAATAGTAGATATAGATATAGTAGATATATATATATATATAAATATATAATATTAGATATATATATATATAATAATTATATATTTTTACTTATATATTTGTTTCCAGTGATGTGGACGAATATGGTTTCGAGCGACCACACGACTTCGATTATGAAACATACGAAGATTTTATGTCCGAGTACCTTAAGGTGCTCGCAAAGATGGCCAAAAAGTGGGCGAAAGTTGTTGGCGAGGGAAAGTCCCCACAGCGAAGCATCACACTCAAGAAATACGTTCGTAAAGGCATTCCAGGAGAACATAGAGGATTGGTAATATATATTACAGAGTTCAGTTTATTACATTTCAAATATTTAAAATAATTTAAAAAATTGGAATATCGCAGGTGTGGCTTGCTGTGAGCGGTGGAGAAGACCTGAAGAATACGTCACCAGATCTTTACCAGAAATTATTACTATCACCTCACAACGCAGAAACTGCTGAGATTATTAAAACTGATCTCCCAAGAACATTTCCAGACAATATATTCTTTAATAACACAGAGAATCAGCAGCATCAATTATATAATGTTTTGTTGGCTTTCGCTCATCAAAACAAAACTGTTGGATATTGTCAGGTAACGTCTACAGTGCACACTTTTGAGTGTACGAATAAAATAGTAACAAAATTTTAATGAAAAATTTTAGGAATAATAAATACGATTTTCTGAAGAAGCTTTCAAGCAGATATTTGTTTCGCCTTATTAAAAAACGCTTTTAAAATTTTTTCAGGGTTTAAACTATATAGCGGGTTTACTTCTGCTTGTAACAAAAAGTGAAGAGACTGCATTTTGGTTACTAAAAGTATTGATTGATAAAATCCTGCCAGATTATTATACATGCACTATGGATGGCCTACTCACTGATATAGAAGTGCTCGCAGAATTAGTAAGGTAAAACAGAATTTACTGTAGTTTCATGTATCAACAATATTTGTGCACATGTGCATATACGTTACTTTTGCAGGATAAAAATGCCTGATGTGTATCAGCATGTAACAAATGTAGGATTACCTTGGCCAGTAATTACAACTAAATGGTTTGTGTGTTTGTTCGCTGAAGTTTTACCTATAGAGGTACGTCACAATTGTTAAAACCTGAATAATTTTTCATACCATAATATCTGAATATGTGCAAACGTGCTATTAATTTCTTTGCGTATAAAAGATCAAGTATTTCGCCCACAAAAAGTTGAAAATGTTAAATAATCTCGAATTTACAGACTACTCTGCGTATCTGGGATTGTCTCTTTTACGAGGGTACCAAGATTATCTTCCGTGTCGCATTGACACTTATAAAAAGGAACAGATCTAATCTCTTAGCTTGCCGAGATTTTACAACATTAGCTGAATGTTTTAAGGAAATTACGAAAGATAGTATTGTTTTGCGATGTCACGAGTTTATGCAGGTGTGTAGCTGTATATTGCACGTATATTGCCCATTGAATAGGGAAGAAAATTAAATATTTACCACTTAGAGATATTTTTACTGTTTCACAGAGTATTTTTAAAGTACCTGGATCACTGCCTGGGAGCACAATAACAAAACTAAGAACAAAGATCATGCAACAACGTATAAAACAAAAACACGATAAATTGGAACGATAGTATTAATGACCGATTTTCCACATACACCGAAATATTCTAGTCTGTTATGTTATTCGTTTGCATCTTTTGCAAAAAGAATGCATATAAAGCTGTATTATATTGTTACTACATAATTATTCTATTCTATTGCTGTACATATAATGTTCATTTAGCAATGTACGTATGATACATTTACTCAATTATTTTAAGTTAATCTTAGATTATTATTGTATATACAATGTAATAAAAAACACAAGTTATAAAATTAATATTTTATTGAGAATATTAAAATATCATGAGCTATGATGAAAGTTACATAAATTGTGATATTTTGTGCGAATGACGATATGAAAATATTAACTGGACATCTGAGGAAAAACAATTATCCTTGTAGTATTTTATTACAATTCGAATTTATACGCGCATTTATTAATGCGTAATCTTTCTTGAAAATTTGATCTGGCAGATGAAGGTATTAAAAGAAATTAATAATTCTAATATACAGCTCCAAAAATATATAATTTATTAGAGTAGATAATATGTATGAGATTAAATCATAACTATGTACATTAAAATTTTGTTCCTAAATACACAATAGATATATATTACAAATACACTACATTTCCATTATTTCTCAAGCAGATCCTTTGCCTCGTTAATTTTTGCAGCAATATATGGAGAACCGCCCCGATCTGGATGATTCACACCCATTACTTTTTTAAATTGTTCCTTTACTTTGCCTTTACTAGCCATGGGCGACACTCCCAAAATCAAACTGGCTTCCCGCTTGGTCATCTTCGGCTCAAAACCACCCTTGTAATACTTGCTGTTCGCTAGCGACTACAATTGTTAAAAAGTGTCAGTACTTTCATTCACATGTGCATAATAAATACAACTGCGAGAAACCTGCTGAAGAAAGATAGATGTTTCTACCTGGGAATCTAGCATTTTCGCTGTCTCTGCCATCCTCTGTGATAAATTCGGCATTCTCCTAAGCAAATAACGACCAGCAAACCCAACGGCCGCCATGCCAATACCTGCCGCCACAACCGTGCTTGCCTAGGGAACAATTGTTTGTTTTCATTGAACATTTTGAACTCGACATTCTAGATCTAATAAATGCCTTGCTAGACCTGTAACTTTTAACGACAGTGTCATTATCGTTACAATAGTCTAGTTTCCACCGAAGCCTTCAATCTGGTTCTACTTCGGTGCAGATCCATTAGAAATACTGTTTCCATTGGAAGTAGAGTAGTAATGAAAAAGATTAGTTGCGTTTCCATCGACTTAAATATGGTTCTACACCGCATTAGGTGCGAATTGAAGGTTTCGGTGGAAACTAGACCATTGTCATTATGCAGCTTTTTTACCATATATCTGTGCAACGACAATGTAACAATAATGACATTATTGTTAAAAGTTACAGAATAGGCCTACAGAAACAAAAATATGAAAAGACTGAAAAAGACACAGCATCACATGGGCGCCCTTACAACTTTTTTCAAGGGGGAGGCAAAGTGTAAATATACTTAGGGGTATCATTTTTGTTCAGATTGTGAAGGACTGAGGGTTAAGAAATAAGATATTTCATTTGATATATAAATAAAAAAATGAAAAATAATTATTCAGAAAAGGCAAATTTCAATCATAAAATCAATCTAAATTGAAAAAATTAAAATCCAGGGGAGCATATGCCCCTCCTTGGTTGCGTTCAGACACATTACCCGAGGTCTCTCATGCAGCATTTTGAGCGCCAATGCAGCATGAAGAAAACTTAACCTTCTACTTAATTTTTAAGTTATATTAGTACTGAATTTTAAGTTATCTTATATGAACTGCACAGCTGTTCTCACTGCGAAATTCTCGTCATTTTGTAATAACAATATTATACGTTTATCAACGTCGAAAAGATGACGAAATATTTGGAAATATTTGTATAGGACAGCTGTGACACTGCATTTGTTCACTCGCATCCTTCTCAAAGAGTACGAAATTAATACGAGTAACGTTCTCTCGATGCACGAAATGCGATTTTTACACCATTAAGTATCTATTTGATAAATTTCTCAGTTTTCTTACCATTTTATTCAGAGTTTTAAAACAGCAGACGCAATTTTGTATATATACCGGGAGGAAATAATAACCTTTGGTCTGTTCTTTTTCGCTGCACTTCTGAACTAGTGCAATAAGTTAGAATGGGTGCATCCAGGGGCTCGATTCTTGAAGTCATTCGCAAGAGAAACGTATGCGCAAATTTAGCTCTTACAGAAAAGTTGCAAGTTGATTGGCT
>NJRP01000710.1:72769-84060 GCA_003063835.1 Aphaenogaster floridana | reverse complement strand
ACTACAGCAGTATGGAGTATAAAACATCGAATTATTACAAGGTAATAGTGAGTGTGTGTGTGTATGTGTGTGAGAGAGAAAGAGAGAGAGAGAGAGAGAGTGTGTGTGTGTGTGTTGTGTGTATGCGCGTGCATGCAGTGGATCGCAGTGAGCACCCCACGTAATCACCCACGTCGGACGGTTGCGCCGCCCCTGCCTACCTTCCGTACTCGTCCCGTGATTTGCGAACTTTTTATCTTTATAATTTAAAAACTAAGCTTCGGACAAAATTTTCGTAAAGGAAAAATTGTCTCAGAATTCAGTCAGGAATACGATATTTTAAGGACAAACGGTAGTTCCGGGACACCCTGTATATATACATACATATCCTCCACATTTTTCGAGATATTTGTCTTTTAAGATTAAAAAGACACCCTATATATATATATATATATATATATATTGCGACTGCACTCACGAGCGTGGTGCAACTTCGTCGCGCCGTCGCGAATTCGGTAAGCGGCGGTACGGTAGTCGGAACGGTAACTATCTATTCGTTAGCGAGAATACGTTAGTTGGGCGCCAGGCACGATCCTGTCGTGCCACTCCAAAGGGACCAAACGCCAATACGCTATTCTACCTACCGCGAGAATCGGAGGATCTTCATAAGTCGCGAGTCACGACGGCCCTGAGCTCCGGCGACTCAGCCACGGAATTGGCAGAGGGGCGGTTCGTGACGGCTCGGTGGAGTAAGGAGGCGAGAGAGGCACAATATTAAGAACGCCAGAATTTTGGGGACGATAACAAATATATTCAAATAAATTAACAATACAATAAATTAACAATTAGTACACATGAGGACCGACATTTGAAACGGAAAGTGAACCGGTAGCACGCGAATATGTGATACGGTGACGATTCTTATTTCGCCGCGGGTGTGAGCTCGCGGTCGCGGTCGATCGATTTTACAAGGACCGGTGTTCGCTGGTCAGCGTCGGGAGTCGGTATCGCCCGCCGAGGCGTCTCGCGAACTCGCGTAGCTCGCAACTACAATTTCGGAAACGCGGTAAAACGGACACTCCGTTTCGCGACGAGGCTGCGGCATTCGACGTGTGCGGGAGAGAAGAGCGGTAATGCAACGCGGCGCGGTTCGAGCGGGGCGGCCGAGCTCGCGATTTTAAGCTTGAAATTGAAGTCCCGCAGCAGCGGAACGGGACGCGGCGGAAAAACAGCAACGGCCGGCCCGCGCGACCACGCAGAGAAGATCGGCGACTTTACAGTGTTCGACGTCCGTCTCATCGACTCGCTGGAGGGGCCTGGTGGCGGTGGCTCCTTATCTCGTCCTGCGTCCTCGGAGTGCTCTCAATTTCGGCTCGTACTCTCTCACACGTCTATTCTCGGTACACATCACAGCACAAGTACCGTTCGGTGGTTCCTCGAGAGGCTCGCCGATTTTCGGGATGTCTCTCACGTGGTGTCTTCCCGCCGCCTCCGATTGGTTTTCACTCCCTCAGCGGTATCGCCGGTAGCGCGGATCACGCGTTCTCTGCGTGCTCCTCTGTCGCGCGTCTCGTTTCTCCGATTTTCTTCGTCCGATGCCCAGGCAGCGAGGAACAAATTGCGGCAATCCGGGGGTTCCCTCGTCGATGATTCCTCTCCGGAGACACGATCCCGTGCCCCGGTTGGGGAACCTGCTTCCGGATTCCGGTGGCGGGGTCTCCCACGCGGTGCCCCGTGCGGAGTGGCGCCTCCCCGGGTGTTCTCCGCTGGCCCGCGCCGGGCGATCCGGTACGGTATCGCTGCAAGAAAAAGTGCGGCAGTATTCCGGTACATGATATGGTCGGACATGAGTACGGCGATACAACCTTTTCGAGGGGGTTTCCCCGATGGTCCGAGTTTTCTCGTTCGGCGTCGATCCTCTTCTCGGCGGTCCTCTTCACGGCCGCACTCCACCAGTCGGGTGAGGTCCCTCTCCACATAAACTAAATGGTAGGAGCCTCCGATCTCCCTGCGCAAACTTTAACAACGATACGGAAACGAAATAACCGCGACAATATATCGATTTTCGGATCGCTCGCGCTCTCTTCCCAAGCCGGGAGGGCGCAGAACGCGAGTTCCTCCGCGGTTAGGCCTTACGACCCTTGTGACGAGCGCAAACAAAAAGCGTCACGTCACAATATATATGTATATATATATATATATATATATATATCTTTCATATCTTCCACATTTTTCGAGATATATATATATACAGGGTGTCTTTTTAATCTTAACAGACAAGTATCTCGAAAAATGTGGAAGATATGAAAAAATATGTCAGACAAAAGTTGATGGTTCGGAGGGGGACATAAGAAGGTACCATTGATTTTACCTTGGGTGGCGTCCTTAAGGTCATATTAAGGTCACGTTAAATTTTTTATATTTGACTTCTTATTTTTTATTGCATATTCTTGTAGCCCTTGTCGAGACGTTTTCAAAACACCCCCAAAAATTGTCTTTTGCATAAACCGTTCCGGAGATATAAAGCTTCAAAGTTTACAATATTTTGACATAAAATACAAAATATCTCGTAAACTATTCATTTTTGATAACTGTACCTTAATACTTTTATGCGTAGAATAATGGGATGAATCAGTTGATGCGAGGAAAACACATGGTTACTCTTCAAAAAAATATGTAATTGCTTATTGCAAATTGCATCATTTTTTTTAAAAGCAACCATGTGTTTTCCTAGCATCAATTGATTCATCCCAATATTCTACGCATAAAAGTATTACAGTACAGTTATCAAAAAATGAATAGTTTACGAGATATTTTATATTTTACGTCAAAATATTGTAAGCTTTGAAGCTTTATATCTCCGGAACGGCTTATGCAAAAGACAATTTTTGGGGGTGTTTTGAAAACGTCTCGACAAGGGCTACAAGAATATGCAATAAAAAATAAAAAGTTCAATTTAAAAAATTTAACGTGACCTTGATATGACCTTAAGGATGCCACCCAAGGTTAAATCAATGGTACTTTCTTATGTCCCCCTCCGAACCATACAACTTTTGTCTGAAACATTTTTCCATATCTTCCATATGTTTCGAGATATTCGCTTGTTAAGATTAAAAAGACACACTCTGTCTATATACAAAGGAAGCTATCAGTCTAGTATATTATAGATGTCTGTGATCGGGACCGTGGTCAATCGGGACCCGTGGTCAATATCAACAAGGTCAATTGGGACCGTGGTCAATATCAACGTGGTCAGTCGGGACAGTGGTCAACATTAACGTGGTCAATCGGGATCGTGGTCAATCGGGACCGTGGTCAATCGGGACCGTGATCAATCGGGTCCGTGGTCAATCGGGTCCATGGCCAATCGGGACCGTGGCTAATCGAAACGGTGATCAATCGCAACGTATTCAATATCAACGTTGTCAATCGCAACGTGGTGAATATTAACGTGGCCAAACGGGACGCTCATGTGGGAGACATCTCTTTCCCAGCGATTCTTCAGAAAATATTACTTTGTCCACCGTCCTCTTGTCGGCGATTTCTCTTTTATTAGTAGGTAAACACGGATTTTCAGCGCACATCAGGATTTATGTTTGCAAGTATTAAAAAAATAGGAAAAGCGTCTGTTATATATATGCCCTGGATTACCATCTATTGCCACAATTGTTCTATAAGGCAAAAATTCCCGTTTTCCTGCATTTTATTAGCAGGGATCACAGAAACTTTTGCCGCGCGTCTAGACACAACTGCAATTAATAGTATTTGTACGTTCAAGCCTTAGTTTTTCTGTAAGACAAGGGCTTTTATCCGGCGCCACAACTCTACATTTATCAGACAAAACTAATAAAACCCCTGTCTTATGCACGAAACGTGTTAAAGAACTTCTCGTGACATCTTGTTCAAAATGCGCGAGAGCAATATAATAAAAAAGTATCTTTGAAATCGACGAGAGAAAAAATATTACTGGGATCGAACTCGTTCGCCGCTGGGTGACCGTCACGTATGTTCTAAGTATTTTTGAGTGTGTACTTAAGAAAAAATTATTCTACGGTTTTCGATAGAGAGAAATTGTGGAGTCTGTAGGACGTAACATAATCATAGATTTACTTAATCTAGATTATCGATATTTTACACTGTTGAATACATAAAATTTCTTGATGACATCGTTTTTCATTCTTTCACTTTTGACGATAGTTTTGGACCACATCATGGACTTAACGAATTCTCGCCTCCAAATGAGCAATAAGTTATTTATTACATTTTATATATTGACTCAAACATTATCGACCGAATTTATAATCTATATATATTTATTTTCTACCATTGAAATTTGTTTCTGACCTTGGTCATGGCTTCTTACATGTTTTTGGTTCTTATATTTATTTTTATTTTTATTTATATTTCTAAGTTATTTTATTGTCTATATAATTAATTGTATTGTTCACCTTATTATGTTAGTTTTTGTTATGAATGTATATACAGGGTGTTCAAACAAAAAGGTCGGATATTCTACCCACGTATAGTACTTATCAAAAGAAGCAAAAAATTCTTGGGCAATAGATCCGCAAATCAACTGTTTCAGAGCTAGAGTTAATTTTGTTTATTTTGTATTTTTATTTTTGTTTTGTTCTTGTATTTTTGTTTTATTTTTTAAATTTTGTTTTGTTTTTTATTTTTTTTCGTATTTTTAACAACCCGATGCGCATTATCTGGTGACAGGACGTATTCACGTCGCTTATCGTGTGCGTATGCGTGTGCGTGTGCAAGAACACGCGATCCGTTACGCGCAGAAGAGACATGAACAGCTTCGGGGTAAACAGGCCAATAGAACAGGCGACGAATAGAATCGGATCTGTTCGTCCTGAAATATCGTAGACTGCTCTTAAGAGTCAATTTCTTTTTCGCTAAAATATTAAGTAGGTGCGACGCTGTGAAGCTTGTGTACATATGGAAGGTGGACATGTTGAACATCTTCTTTAAGTATTTTTCGTTAAAAAATCTTGTATCTGTTTAACTATTAGCGCGTTTACTGTTCGTTTTTTTATAATAATGCCATTTTTGACAAAAAAAAAACGAAAAGATACAAGAAATACAAAAAATAAAACAAATAAAACAAAAATACAAAAAAAATACAAAATCAACTCTAGCTCTGAAACAGTTGATTTGCGGACCAATGTTGCCCAAGACTTTTTTGCTTCTTTTGATGAGTACTACACGTGGGTAGAATATCCGACTTTTTCTTTAACACCTGTATATTTTAATCGTACAATTTTATAATTATAGTTAAATTTTTTTGCTTCAAATGTTCATTGTTTTTTTACGCTGAGGAAGACTTAGTATAGTCGAAACGTCCATTCTGATGAAATTATTTATCTCTATCCAATTGTAATAAATATATTTATAATTTCAATCTTATAATTTTGCTCATATATTTGACCATTCTCCTTAATTATTAAAAATGTTTTTATTTTGTGCGTGTGGAATAAAAGCAATGAAGTGCTAAGAATAAAGAGATTTGACTGTATTTTTATATATTTTTCTAAATATACAGGAAAGGTAACACTTCATCGATAATCTTAACCTTTGAGATATATTGTAGAGGGGAAGATACTGATTAACATTTGCTTATCACTTAATTGGGGAGACCCTAGTTTTTGAGATATTCATATTAATGTTAAAAACTTCGATAAAACTTTACAAAAATTTACCAATGACCTTGACCTTAACATATATTGAGGAAAATAAAGTTATGATTTATATACAGGGTGTATCATAAGTCACGCCCGAACTCTAGAGAATGAATTGACGAAGTCAAAATAAGTCGAAAATCAAGAATGACGAAATTACGTTTGAGCCTTCTTTGAAGAGATAGCTTTCTTGAACCTTCTTTTAACAAATCATCGATTTATGATATAGTAATGTACTTATGTATACATATGTATAACTTATGTTAGTATACTTACTTTGTATAACTTATTGTTATCAAAACAATTACTCACACACACACAAACTTTTAATTTTAATAAATAGTTATTTGTGTAACAAGTGCGGGAAGTTGACAATTGGACACGAGCGCGGAGAAGGCGAATGCGATCACCCGCACGAGTTTACAATTGTCAACTCGCACGTGTTACACACACTATTTTATATTACACGTGCGTGGAAAGTGGCCCATTACGCGCGTTTCTTGAAAAGAAACGCGTGGAATGGGCACTTTCCACGCACATGTTATATAAAATAATAATTTAAACAAATTTTTGATTATTTGATTGTAACTCTTTAAAGAAGGTTCAAATGTAATTTCGTCATTCTTGATTTTCGATTTATTTTGACTTCGTTAATTCATTCTCCGGAGATCGGGCGTGGCTTATGATACATCCTGTATACTTTGAACTTTATAGGGCTAATCTAGTTTTTCAGATATTTTTTACAAATATATATGTATATTAGAGTTTTTAGTCCTTGTTATAAAAAAGTCCCTTAAAATTTTAATCTATTTTTAATTTAAATCTAATAATAATAAATTAGGTTTGGATTAGATTAGTTCCTTTTGGGGAGGACGTGCATTGGGAGGGACAAGACCCCTTCCCCGTCTATGCGTTTAAACTCCTACATAAATAATATTTTACTTGATATGTATTCTGTCATTTAAATATGTGTATATTTAAGTAAATGTTTAATTTAATTTTTGTTTATTGAACATATAGAAGCATTTATATTCAATTAATATTACGGGACTCAATATCATTTGATATTACGGCAAAATATCATCCGTCCTCACTGTGAAAGAAAAGTGAAAGAAAAACATATACTCACATGCTAGGTCTGTTCGTTTTCGCTGCACTTCTGAACTAGTGCAATAAGTTAGAATGAAACAAATATATTATCTTTCATTCTAACTTATTGCACTAGTTCAGAAGTGCAGCGAAAACGAACAGACCTATTGTGTGTGTGTGTGTGTATGTGTGTGTGTGTGTGCGCGTGTGCGCATGCGCATGCGCGTGCGTGTAGTGTGTGCATGTGTGTGTGTGTAATGTTTGTCATTTCATTATAACCTTATTTGCAAGGTGAATTTATGGGCGGGAGAGGGGCTCCGCATCTTTCCCGCATCTTTACCTCAAAAAACCTAACCCTAACCTTATTTTAGTTGTAAATCAAAAATAGGTTTGGATTAGATTAGGTTTTTTTGGAGTAAGGGTGCAGGGTGGGTCCACGCAATCACTTTGCTATAAATATACAAATCATAGAATTTACCTCACTGGAATTCAAATTTTTTATATAAAATTATAGTATTTCAAAGTAATATATTTCAGAAATCAGAAGCAACTCCTATATGTTTCAAAGTGCAAATAACTCAGAACACTACCTGTACAATATACATGTCAAAGTTAAGGTCGTCGGTGAGGTCTTATTTTTCTGTATATTTACTCCAAAATTTTTAATATTAACATGAATATCTAAAAAACTAAAAAAGATCCCTCACTAAGCAAATGTTAATCAGTACCTTTTCCTCTACAACATATCTTAAGATCAAGATTATCGGTGAAGTGTTCTATATATTTTCTATATATTTACTATATTGCCTATTATAATATTTCATATACCGATTCAATCCTATTATCAGAAAGATCCAGATCACGTAATCTTCCCATCTGTGAGAAAGCAAACTCGTTCACGTGACGTAGCATATTCCCAGACAAGTTCAACCATTCCAAGAACTGTAGTGACTTGATAAAGTCACTGAAAAATTGAACAAATCTATTTCCTGAAAGATCGAGTCGCCTGAGTCTCGGATGGATTGCAAAAGCTGTTGGAGACAGTTGACTGATGCGATTGCCAGACAGATTAAGAATTTCCAAGCCGGTGCCTGTGTTGAAATATTCGCCGATAAACGACGTGAGCTTATTACCTCGCAAGTTTAACGAATAGAGATTTATAAGACCAACAAAGGCGCCATTATCGATGTGTTCAATGACATTATACGAGAGGTCGATTGTCGTGAGGTTATAGAGGTACTGGAAAGTGCCTTCATCGATTTCTTGTAGCTGATTGCCAGCTAGAGAAATCCTTTCTAATGATTCAAGGTTTAATAGCAACACAGTCGGCAAGATCTTAAGTTTTGTGTATGATATGTCAAGATCGATCAAGGACGAAGGAAATATCGGCGGAAAACCGCCGTACAAAGGATTACTGCTAAGATTTAAATACTGTAATCTATGCAAGTATTTGAAAGTATCCGGTGACACTCGCTTTAATTGGTTACCCGCCAGGTTTAGTGAAATCAAATTTCTTAATGGCAATTCAGTAATGGTTGTCAATCGATTATATGATATATCGAGATTTTGCAAAGTGTCCTCCAAACCAGCAAACATGTTTTGCGAAATAATAGACAGCATATTGCCGGAGAGCTCAATGCTTATAAGATTTTCGAAATTATAGAACAATCTGGGCGGTATCTCGCGAACTAAATTGCGTGTTAGACCCAAGGTCATAAGATTTGTTGATGTGGCGCGAATTAGTTCGGTAGATAGCGCAGCAATGCGATTGAATTGCACGTGCAAATGCGCCAGAGATGGTAATCGTGTGAGCGCGGAAGCTGGTACTAATAAAATATTGTTGTCTTGCAAAGATAACCATTTTAGCTTTGTCAAACCCTCGAAGGATGATTCTTCAATCTGTAAAAAAAGATACATGAAATGGAATATGGAATTATAAATGTATACATATAGGGTGGTCCATCTTTATAGGGATGAAACAAAAAATGACTTGTTTTTTCGGGGCACTCCCTTAAATAGTTCCATTTTATAAAAGAAAAATTCTACCAAAATTTGTTTTTCCTGGGACAACAGAAAAGCGTGACGACTTTCACTTAATTTTGGTAAAACTATATTTTGAAATAAATATAATTTCAATTCGTGTTAGAGAGAGAAATATACCTTTTTCATTTTTATCCAATTTTACCATACCTTATTGCATTAACAAAACCTTTTTACCTCTTTCCACTAAACATTTCTGTAAATTCCCTAATTACAAGCCGCAGAGAGGTAATATTTTTCCTGCTATATAATTCTCATTGGAATTCCTTTTTAAATTATGATAGTGTTTGAGCGTGGGTAGATCGCGCGACAAGGACGGGATGAAAGCGGATAATAGTAATGAAACACTTCTTCACGATATTTAATATCTTCTACACTTCTTAACAATATTTAATATCGGTTAACAGCGACTCCAATCAAAAGGGTTCTCGATTATTTCTTACAGGGGCAGTGAGACATATACGTCCCACCTTTTCCTCCTCAATTTTTAAAAAGATTTTTTTAACATTTGACTATTTATATGCACATATTGATATAATTTATACTTCTAAGAACTCAAACTATCATTTTCTAGTAATATTTTAATCAATTAAACAATATGCTCTTAATTATAAACAAATTAAAACGAAAAAATGCGATTTTCTTCGAATTAATTGGGCTGCACATAAACTATTAAAGCTAGAAAGCTATAAATAAAATCAAATGTTAAGCACACATTATTTTGTAATATATAATTTATTAAGAATTTTTTATGTGCTCCTTTTTAATTAAAAAATTTTAAATATGTGAAAGTACTAAAAGTGTTTTTTCTTAGAAAAAAGCAGTTTGTTGTGTATAAATAATAAAATATTTGACAAAAATTACTTTTTTACAATAACAATAATTCTTGTAAAGAATAAAAGAGAATAAAAGGAAGCAAAATTCTCTCTCTTAATATGGCGAATAAATTTACCAAATATTTTTTAATTACTCTTCTATAGATCTTTTATGCTTTTTGGGCCGCTAATTATGAATCTTAAATCAAATTTTAAAAATTATAAATAATGTAACGATCGAAAAACCTTCAAAAATATAGGGTAAGGTTGCCGATATCGCACCGGCTCCTAAATTGCACCACTTTGCGTATAAATTCAACCACTGCACTTGTGGTGTTTCAAAACGTCACGTTAATATAATTGCAAGAAACAACGAAATTTCGCGCAAAAAGTTAGTTACATATAAGTTTCATAAATATAACCACAAGTGCAGTGGTTGAATTTATACGCAAAGTGGTGCGATTTAGGAGCCGGTGCGATATCGGCAACCTTACCCTATAATTTGAACAAAAATGATCACTAATATAAGAAACTTGTCCGCCATATTAGATGCGCCATTTTGAATTCCTAAAATTTGACTTCAGATTCAAAATTAGTGACCCAAAAAAACATATAAATACAAATGTTAATAAAAATCCGTCCAGTAGAAAAAATGTGCCCCTCAAAGAATTATACTGTGCCGCGAGCGACTGCACCGCGTTCGACCGAGCGGTTTGCAAAATGTCCGTTGTGTACGGTTTACGGAAAGAGTCGTTTGTATTTTTGATTAGACATTATTCACCACAAATTGTTGGCAGTAAATTACCTTCTGTAGAAGTAGAGTCAAGAGTATTTTTTTTAACTTAAGAGAAGATATATATATATATATATATATATTAGATAGGTAGATATTTTTACCACAGAAGAGATTTGTTTCGACTCAACTGGTCAATATTTAATTTAAATTAATATATCGCGAATCGCGACATTTTTCGACCATGGATTTTGGTTCTTTCTAAAGAGAATGAAATTAATTTTAATGTAAAGAATTTGTTGTGCGAAAAATTTTACCTCAGCCAGGATTTGAACCTGGACCTCTCTTCAATCCGTACGGGCGTCTTAGCCAGTTTGACCACCGTGGCATGTGGTAATATTTCTCGCAACATTCGATGATGTTAGAGCACCAATACTTAAGTCAATGGTGATAAATAAACAAGAGATGGGATATTCTTCGCCAGTAAATATTAAACCACAGAAGAGATTTGTTTCGACTCAACTGGCCAATAGTTAATTTAAATTAATATATTGCGAATCGCGACATTTTTTTACCATGGATTTTGGTTCTTTCTAAAGAGAGTGAAATTAATTTTAATGTAAAGAATTTGTTGTGTGCGAAAAATTTTACCTCAGCCAGGATTTGAACATGGACCATCTCTTGTTTATTTATCACCATTGACTTAAGTATTGGTGCTCTAACATCATCGAATGTTGCGAGAAATATTACCACATGCCTCGGTGATCGAACTGGCTAAGACGTCCGCACGGATTGAAGGAAGGTCCAGGTTCAAATCTTGGCTGAAGTAAAATTTTTCGCAACAAATTCCTTACATTCAAATAAATTTCACTCTCTTTAGAAAGGACCAAAATCCATGGTCGAAAAATGTCGCGATTCGCGATATATTAATTTAAATTAAATTTG
>NJRP01000709.1:53399-68821 GCA_003063835.1 Aphaenogaster floridana | reverse complement strand
AAAATTCCAACGGGACATTCATGAGCAAACAATGGGCAAACGTTTGCAAAAAAAAAACTTTTGATTTTTCAACATTGGGGGGCCAGTGTGAAGTTGCCCCCCCCCCCCAATTGAATTGCTTATAACTTTTGAACTAGAAGGGGGCAAACAAAAATTCCAACGGGACATTCATGAGCAAACAATGGGCAAACGTTTGCAAAAAGAAAACTTTTGATTTTTCAACATTGGGGGGCCAGTGTAAAGTTATCTCCCCCAAAATTGAATTGCTTATAACTTTTGAACTAGAGGGGGGCAAACAAAAATTCCAACGGGGCATTCGTGGGCAAACAATGGGCAAACGTTTACAAAAAGAAAATTTTTGATTTTTCGACATTGGGGGCTAACTTCACACAAGCGTATCTTTACAAAGTGACTGATTAAGTCTCGCAAAAAATCATACAACGTAAGAGATAATGAATATCTGATTAATTACCAGTAATTTCATCCCATTCATTTATTTGAATTTGCATCACACGAATCATGTGACTTTTACTAACACACATGCAGCGTCTAGGTGTTATGTATTTTTTAACCTTAATCTGCATTCCGTATGGATTCTCTACGCGCGCGAGCTATATAACCATTTTCACGTAGTAGACACACGCACATATACATATATATATACACATGCGTGTTTCCTGACAGTTCACGTACCCATGTTAAAGTCTCGCGTTAAATATCTGCCGAGCAAATGAAACGGCCGTATCATATCCCGTGTTGAAGGCATTTAATTGGAGTAGCGTGAATCACATAACTTTGTATCAAGCATGAAGTTATTTTATTTGTTTTATGTATATGCCTCCACTTGTAATGTTTACAAATCACACGGTACAAAGAGATCATAATTGCAATTTTTGTGTTATACATAATGGATCGAGTTAAAAGAATCTAAATTCACATTAAATAGAGAAAGATAAAGCATAGACAAGTTTCAATAGTTCAAAACCGAAAGTAAAATAATTAATTAATTCAAGTTAAAGTTAGAAATCAAATGAAAGATTTGTAATTCAATAACATAAAAAGTTCCGGTAGAAGCACAGGTGGCTGAGAAACAATATTAAGTATATTTCAAACAAATGGAGTCCTTCGACAAACATATAGTTGAAGTACATCTTGGATCTCTTGATGGAAAGAATTTAGCAATTAATATTGGTACAGAGGGTATGGCGGTTTGTTCTAACCGGCAGAGAATCTAGTGCTTGAATCCGCGGATGCTGTACGGTCCATACGGCGTATACGTTCACTATTCTCGGATCTCGCTAGGAGACACATTTATGCGCGGATTTATACATGGCCGTTCGTTTCACATGCTCCACACAGGAGAGAAGCTCTCCCCCATGTGTACAGCCTCCTGGATATAAGTCTCTCTCTCGCTGTTTCTCTCTCCCCGCGCCACGGTTCTTCGTAGCCAACCGGATTAACCTAGTCCGATGTAGAGTCCCTTGATACGCGAAATGCGGAACGTGGAAACCGGCACACGGGATTCCGCGCATCGCGCTTAAAATTCCGACTATTCAGCCGCGAATAACGTAAATTGCTTGCCGATAGCCGGCGGTTCGAAAATTCCTGTCGTTCCTGCCGAGGATACGAAGATCTCGTATGATTATAAAGGCGGTATTAAAATCCGCGATAGAACCGCGAAGCTGAGGATTTCGAGACAATCGAAAAGTAGAAACCGACAGTTCTATAAAGTATTCCAGGCTGACGGAAAATAAACAGCGATACTCGTTATGAAATTCGGTTTTTTCATCGTGAAGATGTTAAAGCATGTTGATAATTTTTTAATATAATCTTATATTCGTTCTTCTTAAATAAAATTTAAGTTATTCGTCTCCGATTATATCAATTACGTACCATTTACACGCATGTAATCGTCAGAGAAATTTAAGAATTACCTAAGCTATTTAAATCCGCAGCGAGAATCCTTCGTAAAACGTAAAGGCGATTCCCCGAGCAATGAATCATCGTATTTGCAACATATGAAGAGACACGCGTGCACGCCGGACGTTACTTCGTCAAATTCATCGGAATATCATCGTTCTCATCGTTGGTCGCGGCACGTTAATCGATCTTCGTGCGCAGACGAGTAGAGAGAAACACGGGTCCGTAATGTTATCGAAAGCCTCTATCTAAGAACCTGTCAATTGCCGCAAAGTAGCGTGCACACGCGAACGTATTCGAATTCCGACGTGTGCATAAAGAGCCAATCATTAGAGACGATTAAAGGGTGGAGGTTCGCCTCCTCGGATCGTCCGGGAGGCGATTGTGAAAAAAGTTATGGACGAACTTACTTGCATCTGAAATGATAAAGTGTTAGACACAAACTCTGTTCTCCTTTGCGTGAGCCGTTTAATTCATGAAGGCTAAGGCGACAAGTACACTGAGAGAAAAAATATCTTGATACAAAAAAATTTTACTTAACACAAAAAAATTATTTACTCAGTGGATCCTACTCGTAATAGCTTATTTATTGTATGCAAGTCTCAACATTTCTTGATTGAACTATTTATAATATTTATAATTTTTATTTAAATATTTATTTTCTTTTCGTTCTAGAAAATATTTACTGTTAGATTTTATATTCAAGATAATCAGATTTTTTAATATTAGAAAACAATTTAGTTAAGTTTAATAATATTAGGTTTATTTAAATGTAAAAAATGTAAAAGTACAAAATAATATACTTAAAGTAACATGTGTATTTACTTAAAACTAAATATTTTTACTCTTAAATAGAACAAACAAATACTTGTATCAAAAGATATAGTTTTAAGAAAATGTATTTTTTTCATTTGAAAAAATTTTTCTCTCAGTGTACGAAAAGGACGTATATTGACGAGTATAAAAGAGACCAGAGTCAATCATTTCAATTACAAAATATGGAAAAAATTTCTAATCAGTTACCTGATATTCAAAAACGTTTGTTGAATTTTATGCTACGGTTATAGATAAATTTATCAAACCCAATTTTTGTATACGTATCCTTAAAATAAGGATACGTTTTTTCGCTTGTCCTATCCTACTTTAGTCCCGTGAAATTTGTGGTGTTGCCGCGTCAGTCGAAGAATTAATATCCCATACCTTCCTCTCGTCTCACGACGTTTCGTCTCGCGTCAGATCGGCGATGTAACGTCTAGCTCAGAGTTGCTCGATCACTCGGCGCGGTAGCTTATCCCATCGCTTCCGAGTACATCGAGTACTCCGCTCGGGAGATACGTCCGCTCGCACGCCGATCAAAGTGATCGGGGCCCGTAAAAAATTCGGCGTTTCGCGATGCGGCGCGGACAACGAGGAAGCGATGCGGACTCGCGTATCGAATTGAAACGTTACGGAAAACGATGGCGTACCGTTGAGAGACCGGCGGGAGTAGCTATCGCAGGTGAGCTAGCGGGAGAGAAGGTTAACACCCTCTCTTTAGCCGGCCCTATAACAGCGTCTCTTAACTCAGTTAGGCCCGACTGGCTCGAGAGAGTTCAAAGCGCTGGGGAAGAGCTCGAAGTTCCCGCTGATGCAGGAGACCCCCTTGATCGAGGGCGTTCCACGTGGCTTAGCCCTCCTTCGCTCTCGTAGCAGCTCGCATGCACGCCTGCAATTCGCAAGGATTCCAACTAGGATTGCGGAAAGAAGGGAAAGACAGGATGCGCGAGAGACAGCTTGCTCGATTTCAACCGTCTGAATTTTTCGCATCTTGCGCAAAACAGTCAGTCCTTTAATACGTTATCATATCGTAAAGTTGGCGTTCACCAAGCAAATTCGGATTTAAAATATCGACTTTCTGTGACTTTTTAAAATAGAAAGATCCGAACACTCGTTTGAAGGGAACTTGATATCACATTTCTTCCATTAGTTGAAAGCCTATTGCCATACATCCGTCAGTTAATAGATAGTTCCGATTTTGCGGAATCTAGAGATTGATCGATTGATTGCTACAAATATAAATTACAGCCATCGCGGCAAAACGGAGACAGTACTTACGATGATAGAACGCCAGTATTATTCGTAATGACTAATCGGCACCGAGATTACTCAACTATAAGCGAGTAATAACTACGCTACTAGTACAAGTAATAATTACGCAGAGAGCGTTACGACAATGTAATGCTTTACCATTAGAAAGTATCGTCGAAGTGCGCTCCGATAAGTCACGGTGAGACGCGATAAAAGCGAAACGCTGTTAGAAGTGTACTGTCATTCATTCACGAAACTTTTAAAACTTATACACTGAAAAAAAAGTTCTTGGTAAACTTGTGAGATCCATTTAGTAATACTTTTTTTGAAGTATTTGATTATTATTACCGATTATAATAATAACAAAACATTTTGTAATAATTATAAACATTTTAAAAGAGCAAATTTTGTTTAGTTGAGCCAACTAAATTATGTAATACTTATTATACGTTTAGTTGAAACTATTATATTTCACCAAGGTGCTTGGTAGCATTAACCAAGCCTGGATTTTTATAACCAAGCCTTTCTTTCAGTATAAAAGCGAGGAGTGATAAGTGGTGAATGCTAAAATTTTGCAGAATAACGTCGAAAGTAACATACATAATTTTTGGTTTCATTAAATTCGTTGATTTTTTATCCCGTAAGAATTCAATTCGCTGTATCGTAAAGATTCGACTTTAATTTCTCGCCTTTTGAAATCGCGAAACACGCGACTTCCCTATTTCTCAGATGACTGAACGTTTCGATGAGATACTGCGGACTTGAGTAGAAATATATGTAAAAGAGATTATCATGTCTAAATGGCAAGAGTCAATGGTTTCTTAGCGATTCTCTGACGAGAGTATCGTGACAGCAAAGAAATTCGCTATTTCACGGTGAAACTTATGCTTCTAGCACTCCGTTGACCGGGTTTGGATAAAATTCGAAAATTCGCATACCTCTCGCTCGTCTGTCTCTCGTTAAGAAACGTCGAGCAGGAACAGAGACCAAAGTCGTGGGAAACTCTCCAAGCGAGCATCGAGTATGGGAATAGGAGGTATTGGTTATAATTCTATACCGTGGTTCGGTTAAGTACCTTCCGATTAAAGTCGGCGGCCACGTGAAAGTATACAGTTATGGTTGCAGGGGCGTCCATATTCGTACACCAGCATAAGGCTTACGCCGGGTAAGAGGAGACTGTCGGAATTGAAAACATAGTATCTTCTCGAAATTGAAGCGGAACGTTTCTGTGTACCAAATCGAAGTAAAATAGATACGGCAAAGAAAGTAAACTAAAAGCATCGTAAAGATTCCATCAAAAAATCTAAGAAATATTTATAGTATTTATATTAAAATATAAATATACAATATAATTTATAATATAATAATTTTTAATATAAATATTATTTATATTAAAGCTTGAAAAGGACTAAATACAATGGTCGAAACGTCGCTGTATATTTAATAATTATAATAAACATTACCAGCTGTGTCGGACTTATTGCAATTTCCTTTTTGGTTAAATATTATTTATATATAAATACATAAAATATTTATATTAAAAATTTATATTTGTGAGATTTATAAAGAAATATAAAATTTATTTTCCAGACTTATAAAGAAATAAAAATTAATGCAAGTGTCATTAAGAAGTATCAAGGAAACGACACACATACGGATGGCGAATCTTAAGCCCGTATTAGACTATGCATTGGAGATTGAAGATTACGAATTGGAGATTAAAGTTCAACCAATCAGAACAAAATGAATTAAAATTAAATTTATCTGATTGGTCGAATTCCAATCTTCAATTCGTAATCTTCAATCTACAATGCGTAGTCTGATGTGAGCTTTAATCGTATATCTGTTTGCTTTAAATCACGAAGATTACATTCCTCAAGTTCGATCATTTTCGCCAGTTTCCGAATATAGCGTTCAGTGCACTCAAATCGCGGTTGCTTTCGCGGATGCACCTAGAATTTTCGCGAAACGCACCCAGCTCAAGAGCAGCTCTACGAGTGTTTCACCGAAACGTTCTATAAGGAGGCAGATAATGACGTTCCCGGAACATCTCGAATCCTTACAGCAGCGACGTGATTTACGCTCGCGCGAGTAACGGCGAGTCTCGGACGAGTTCGAATTACAATTACCGGCCCGTTTCGGACGAGATAAAGCGGCGCGTTTGCACGTAACACATCATCGAGGATGGATGCACGAGACAATAATGGACGTCTATACGTCCTTTCGCGGTTTTCGCGCGGCACACAGCGTGTGTTTACCGCTCACAATGTGCAGATTTGTAACGATCACGACGGTTTCCACGCGATCGCGAGAGTACCTTCCTGATCCGAGTCTCTTCTAGGCGGTAAACAAGAGTCTCTCGTCGCAAAATTTATGCATAACGGTATAACTGCATCAGCCATTTGTGAAACTGTTCCCGTTGTGGAATGCAGAATGTGTAGAGTGTCATTTATTTCGCGCACCATTATTTAAGCGCCAATAGCTGATACATAGAAAAGAATTAACGCACATATAGAATGTTTCGAGTGATTATCTCAATTATTTCGATGTCGCATATTTAGGCTCAAAAAGAGAGACAGAAATCCTTCCGTCTTCGGAAAGATAGATAATTCAGTTATATACGGTGTCTCCAAAATGCTCTTCTTTACGCGCATGCGTTATTCTTCTTCTAATAAGTTTTAAAACACTTTCTCCTAAAACTTGACGTCGAAAACTTTGACGACGAAAATTGTTCCTGTCTCATTTCGAGATACAAGGCAACGTATCGAAATTTTTCCTGGAAATCGAGGAAGAATAGTCACGAACGCTTTCTTCTCAGTATCTTACGAACTTGAGAGCCGCTGCTCGCATGAGTTTCATTAATCTGACCGCGCCTGGAGCCTCGTCTTGTATCGTGTCTACGTGTGCACCGTCTCGCACGTTTCGCCGTGCACGTGCATGCACGTTTGTGTATGTGTGTGTGTTTGTATGTGCTCTTAGTTTACACGAATACGAGTGAGCTAGCAACCCGGTTCATTACCGTCCCCGGTGTACAAGCGCACGTATGCAAGAGCCCCGTGCACGTGGACCGGCTCTATGTGCGCACGAAATAAAAACACGAGGCAGGTAGAGGTGTGCTCGAATAAAAAGACGGATGTACAGGGTGATCGGAAAGTAATAGCCGTGATTTGTCCGGCGAGGAGAGGCCCGTGGATACGTGAGCTCGCGCAAACCGAGAATTATCGAAGGACCATTTTATTGCCATCGAGATCCCTGCCTGCCATTCGATCAAACACGTGCGCCTCTCCTCGTGTGTTTATAAAACGACAAATATGTGCTGGTTAAAAATTTTTCACGGGCGCAAATCGCGTATCACCGTTAATCATCGCACGTTTTTCCGTTACGCTTCCTGATGACGAACGTGGCGGTGCGCGGCAAAAGATAAATCAAGGAATTGATAATTATCAACTTTCAAACCGACTAAGTATTCTTGAGGCCCGAACCGGTTTGGCATACATTCATGGGAACAATCGTAAATCAATTTGAAAGATTGAACTTTTGACAAACGTCTCCGGGTGGCCAGCGGGGTTAGGTCAACATTGAATCATGCGGGAAATAATGACAATTTGTAAATGACCACCAGTTGACTGAGTGGTGAACATTTTATTTTTTATGTAATACACAGTCTATCCTCTGATATCATTCGTTTATCATTTCACATTAATTATAGTCAGAATTCGATGTCAGATAAATCTTTTTTTTAAATTTGTTCAGTTTTCATACAATTTTCCGAGAAATTGCAGTCCATTAACACTCATAAAAGTGATGCCCAAGAAAATGAATGTAATCTCCTATTTTCACGATGCAATTTAAAAAATGCAAGCGTGTATTGTCAATTCGCAATCAATTTGTACTCATTAATTTTTCACATATATAACTAAAGGGTCCAATTATTTACTTATTTAAATGTTGAGAGAGACTTGAAAACGTTACTCTTAAAATAAAAAGAAATTAAATTAAATTCACAATAAACTTGATTTTTTCTTGGCGAAACGAGATTCCACTAAATGAAGATATATGAAATAATTATATATATAATATATCAATAAAGAAATATATCGAATAAATAAATATATTATACCATTCGATTTCCATCATAATTTCAAATCGAATCGATATTAAGCATAAATTCGCCTCCATTAATCCAAGCTACGTCCGAAATCGAATGATACAAGTTTATAATCGTCGGATTGCCGACGCTAATCTTCGCAGTGATGGGTATCATTTGTTAACGTCGATCACGGCAGTGAGCGCGTTTGCCGGTTGAATAAAACAATAAACATGTTTACCATCGCTGATATTACGGTCTTAAAACTTCGCTAAATAAATCACATGTAATTAGCGTTTGAATCTTTAACTATCTTTTTCTTTACAACTCGTTCCGCGGCGTTCCGATTAAAGCGAATAATGCACCTCGTGACGTATTAGGATTGCACAACGAGAAAGACCCCAATTTTCGTAATCGAGTTAGATTCACAATGTTGAATAAGGTCAACGCGAGACGCGAGGGTTAATTAAACGCATCCCGGATTCTGACGTCGTTTTAACGCCGATCCATTCTCATATCCCAGGAATTTCTCCGATTAGAAATTCCGATGATCCTAACCGCGATCGTTGCTTTCCCATTGCCGGAGTGCTTTCTCAACCGAGGTGCGAGGGGGAACGGGACGAAAGGGGTGGAAATGGAGAACCGCGTAGAAAGACGCACACCCACCGGTTCAAGTACCGCCGTCGGACGCGGCGGCGGCGTCCTTTATTTATAGAATGGAGTGTAAAACTGAAAAAAGGCAACGTGGGATTAATCAACGACATTCTTAATACCCGCCGCGGGCGATGACGGAAGTTTTCAGGATTGCTACAACGCGCCGCCGCCGGCCGCACGGTTTCATGCGGCGTGCGCCGTATCGGAAGGAATCTCGCAATCTCGTGTGCACCGCCGAGCGAATAAATTCGCCGACGAACCGGGAGATAAGGTGATTTAACTTTATTAATTAAAGAGTATCAGCCGAGAGTCCCGTTTATCGAAATAAATCCTCGTTTCTTACATCTCTTTCGTACGAATACCGTCCATTTATAAACGCCAAAATTATTTCAGCTTGAATCACTTCAGGAAACAGGTATAATAATCAAAATTATTTAAAAACGTCTTTGGCCAGTTACGTCGTTTTTAAATAATTTTGATTTGTTTTATCTACTGGCGAAAGGAAAGGTATAATCGAGGATATAATAATCTCTTAAATAAATCTTGTGATATTTAAAGTTTTTATTTTTTTTACGCAGTAAAATCGAAGACGGCCATTCCTTGTCGTAATATCGAAAACTAAAAATGCATTGAGACCTGCTATAACAGATGTTTTGAGAATTTAATTAGAAATAGATTTAATTCTTAAAGCGAGAAGATAGCCTTTCCTTGCATTCGCGAATAAGCCTGATGTAGACATGACATTAAGCATCCATCTTTACAACATACTGAAGCCGTCCTAGCGGGGCGGAATTAATAGCGAATCGCAAACGGCAAAGTAAACGCAGCGGGCAGCTTTGAGAAAAAAAGGCTAATCGCGGAAGTGCATCGCGAACCGTACGATCGATCCGATCGGCGCTAATTAACTGTCAAATTAACGCGAGTTATCGTCCCCTCGAGGGGGCCGCGAGGAAAGGAGCCTAACTCCGATCGTAATGCTATCGCGTATGTTCACCATCGAGATTTATTACGAGCGTGCGATGCCCTCTGTATTTTTGCATTAACTTTCTTTAATTACCGCTCAATGGCGATTAAAGAAACACAAAAATTCAATTAAACACACACATTAAAAATATGCTGTAGCGAACGTATCTATATGTGTATATCTTGGAAAGATCAATGCCTAAGTCTTATATTATCATCGGATCTGTGCATAAGATATGGCAAATAATTTGCGACCGTATTTATCTGCGTTAACTGTGTAAATAGTAAGTAAAAAAGGCGTGTATTAGCCTTTAAAAGAAGCTTAAGAGGAAATTGCGCCATGCGGAGCTGCGCGTGTGACGTAGAAAGGAGTGGTTACCTTGGTACCGATATGAATGATAGATATTCTAAAAGTGTCAACAGCAATATTATTTTTTATGCAACATCCGTAGCGATCGTACGACATTCGAATCGCCGTGCGCGTTTGTTTGCGTTAGTGTAGCGCGAATTTATGCAATATTCCTGCGTTTAATTTACCAGTGTAAGAGTGTAGAGAGATCACTAAATCAATATCACATTTTTGCATTAATATAACCAAGTAAATAGCGTGTAATCGTTTAAAAATGCGAATAAGTACAGAAATCCTGTTTTACAAAAAATGCGAAATAATTTTATTCAAAGATTCAATTTACAACTCGAGCTATGAACAGTATATTATCGCAACCATTAAGAATCCAGAAAAAATCTATAATTTACAAATTAATTACGGATTTCTTAATGTGCCGTTGATTACACGATAATTTATATGTTTGCGCATTTGTATGTCGTTCTATAAATCTCTCTCTGTAGATTGCTTTACGTAAAAACACAATGATCAATCATTCTTATAAGAATTTACTTTTAAAAAAGAAAATTATCCTTAAAAAGAAAAATTTACTTGCAATGACAAGAGATAATTTAACAGAGGCAAAATAACGCAGTATCTAATAAAGAAATGTTGATTACGGCAGAGAGAAATGTCCCATGCGTGGTCTTAACTCTTAAGACAAATGACTACGCAATTGTAAAATTCTGCCTTGCGATGCAATTGGGATTGGTATACGTCATCCATCGCTGATTCTAATGATGGACACTTTTTTTCTAATCATTCGCCCGGAGAAGTGTTCATTATTTCGTAATTCCTTGGTCCTTAAGCACCGGCGTGCACTTAAGTTGCGCACAATTATTGGCACGATACCGTTCGCACAAGAATTTTCTCGCGAGGCAAAAAGCATGCGGCAAACGCACGGTCGTCAGAGTGGAAGACGCTATTCGAGACTTTATATTTGATGTGATCATAATCATGGAGATCGTATAGATCGTTATAAAATTAATTCCGAATAAATTCCTCTTTACTGCATTATGCATTAAATGCATTAAAATTATATAACAATCAAAATGCAGTACACGGAAAAAAATGTTGTATTAACAGCATTAAGACTAATTGAAAATAATTTTTTTAATTCAATAACATTATTAATAAAACAAATACGTATGATTTTATTTTATTAAAATGGTTAGTGAATCAACAAGATTATTTTCAATTAGACTTAATGCTGTTGATACAGCATCATTTTTTTCTGTGTACACGAGTTCTATTCTTTATGTCTGTAAATAATTAACAATGTTAAGCTCTGTCTTTAGATTCTTAAAATCTATTTAAATCATATTCTCATGTTTTTCTCACAATTTATGATCGCAATCGATCCGAAAGTAATTATCTCGTACAATGAAAATCCGTAAAACATATTGAAATTATTCTGAATGTGTATCTCGCTTTTTTAAAATATATTACCCAAATGGAATTGGTATACGTCATCTATCGCTGATTCTAATGATAGACACTTTTTTTTCTAATCATTCGCCCGGAGAAGCGTTCATTATTTCGTAATTCCTTGGTCCTTAAGCACCGGCGTGCACTTAGGTTGCGCACAATTATTGACACGATACCGTTCGCGTCAGAATGTATTATGTTGCAAGGCAAAAAGCATACGAAAAACGCATGATCGTCAGAATGGAAGACGCTATTCAAGACCTTACGTTTGACGTGATTATAATCATAGAGATCGTATACACTGAAAAAAGGTTTTGGTTATAATAACCAAGGCTTGGTGAAATAGTTTCAACTAAACGGTTTAGTGATTATGACGAAATAATTTGGTTAATGTTAACAAATTTGTTAACATTAACCAAATTATTAACAATGCTAACAAATTTGTTAACATTAACCAAATTATTTCGTCATAATCACTAAACCGTTTAGTTGAAACTATTTCACCAAGCCTTGGTTATTATAACCAAAACCTTTTTTCAGTGTAGATCGTGAAAACTAATTCCGGCTTTGCCGGATGCATCAAGATTATATGACAATCAAAATGCAGTACACGAGTTCTATCTTTTATGCCTGTAAATAATTAAAAATGTTAAGTTCTGTCTTTAGATTCTTAAAATCTCTGTAAATCACATTCTCACGTTTCTCTCACAACTTACGATTGCGATTAATTCGAAAGTAATTATCTCGTACAATGAAAATCCGTGGAACATATTGAGAGAAATCATTCTGAATATGTATATTTCACTTTTTAAAAATACATATATTATCCCAATGAGATTGGTATACGTCAGCCATAGCTGATTCTAATAGACACTTTTTTTCTAATCATTCGCCCAAAGAAGCGTTCATTATTTCGTAATTCCTTGATCCTTAAGCACCGGCGTGCACTTAGGTTGCGCACAATTATTGACACGATACCGTTCACGTCAGAATGCATTTTGTTGCAAGGCAAAAAGCATGCTGCAAACGCACGATCGTCAGAATGGAAGACGCTATTCGAGACCTTACGTTTGACGTGATCATAATTATGGAGATCGTATAGATCGTGAAAACTAATACATTAAGATTATATGGCAATCAAAATGTATACGAGTTCTTTTATGCCTGTAAATAATTGAAAATGTTAAGATCTGTCTTTAGATTCTTAAAATTTATTTAAATCATGTTCTCATGTTTTTCTCACAATTTTTGATCGCGATTGATCCAAAAGTAATTATCTCATACAATGAAAATCCGTGGAGCATATTGAAATCATTCTGAACGTGTATCTCGCTTTTTTTAAATATATTATCCAATAATAATTATGTATTATTTAAATGTTCGTGTATATGAGATATTCCAACAATTTTTCAAGGAGATACTTGAAAAGGATATCTGTGTAATATCCCGAAAATGTATCGGACGCTGCGATAAAAAGTTTATCTCAATTTCCCCTCCACGAGTTCAAACTCAAACGTAAGTCGGTGCAACAGGTTCGCGGTGAGGGCTCCCGATTGATCGCGATTCCCACGAATTGCACCGTTGTCAGATAGCCGCGATGGAATCCTCGGCGGATACGCGAATATAATCGACCGGCGCGGAAATTGTCGGTTCCACAATGTTGCGAGCGCGCGAATCAAGCCGCGGCGGCGCTCGCTAAAAATGATTAATAAATACGACTCCGGGGACTGTCGATCGGTCGGAGCCCCGCATGTGTGCGTGCGTACGTGCGTGTGCGTAAACGGGCCCCGGTATTTTGTCAGAGACGTGCACTTATCCCATCATGCACGCCGCCCTTTCGTTTCAGCCTTTTTCCCTTCGGTTTCCTCGCGCTCTATCGTTCCACCTACCCGCTCCACCCTCTTACCATATACACGTACACATACATACACACACATACGTGCACACGCACGCATATGCGTTTTAAGTACACGCAAAAGCTGTGTTTATCATTCCACGGCAGCCTTCCCAACTTCCTCCCTCCCTTCTTGCCCATTATCCGCTCGTCCGATGATTCTACCTTATTACCTGCAATGTAACGTGCATCTATGGGGCGAGGGTGCAGTCATTGACAAAAAACGGTGGGGAATTAAGGCAACGCGCGCGAACGCAAGTAATCTCTCCACGGCTTTGAGAATTATTTAGGTAGGAAGATTCGCATCCTGCACATTGCACGATATCGCGATATTATAATAAGATGAATATTTGAGGGCTTTTCTTCTTATAATCCCTTAATATTATCCCTTTCTCTTCTATTACCTTTCTTATAATTCCTAAAATATTAATTGATCTCTTGATCTCTAAAATAAAATCTTTCCTTTTATTGTTACACATTAATATTATTGCTGAGATCCGTTATGGCCGTCATTGGCCTATCTCTCGATTTAAATTGTTTATACATTGTATATGCGGTCTTATTCTAATTATTATTTATACACGTTGGCCTTTCAATACGTTCTCTTAACATCTTCGCTTGTTGCGATAAATATTACCACATGCCTCGGTGGTCGAACTGGCTACGACACGGATTGTAGGGAGGTCCAGGTTCAAATCCTGGCTGATTGTGAGGTAATATTTTTCGCAATAAATTCTTTACAGTTTTTCGGGTTGGGATGGGAAGGGGGGAATCTTATAGATGCTTGTTAGCATCAGTATCATTAAATTGATTTTCAATGTTATGATATTTGAGAGCTGCGTTTCAAGACCGATAGTAACGGCGCGCAGTTTATAGAAAAATCACACATTAATATTATTGGAGCACTAAGGTCCGCTATGACCGTCATTGGCCTATCTCTCGATTAAAATCGTTTCTTTTTATTTAACGTGTTTATATTACTGGCATAATGAAACTTTTCAATTTTATTATTTATAGATAATACATGCGGATAAAAAAATAAATTTTAACGACCGTATTCTAAATATGTACTAACGTTTCTTATATCTCAGACCGGATCCAGACCAAGCAAGCGAGCGCGAATGAACACGAATGAACAATTTGCATCGGCGGCGTCGTTCGCATTCATCGAAGCACGTTGCTCATTCGTGTTTGTTCGTGCTCATTTGGATTTGGCTTTATATTAATTTGATGCACAATACAATGAAAGGCACAAAAATAATACAACACTAGTAAGATTCTTCCCAATAGTGTTGACTGTCAGGTACATAAAAAAGCCAATTTCAACAGATTAAAATGTTTTGCGGAGCGTTAGGTGCCTATTAATCAAAAGTGCGCTTTTCTGTAAGCGGTTGATCAAGCATATGGCTTCCTATAAATTTCGCACAGCGAAAAAGGACGATCTTGAGAGAGTTGAATCATCGCACGCACACACACACGCGCGTTCGCGATATCTCCGGCCGAATGATTATAATAAATTCGATCGCAGCGTGTGAGCGGCGAGAGATGCTGCCATAGACGCAGGCATAGACATACGTTACACTACGAACCGCAACCGACATGCAGTGGGTCAATTCGATTCCGCCTTTAATGACTACTCGAGTGATGGGGGGAAACGGGGGGGAGCCTTTTAATAACCCTTTCCCTTGAACCCCGCTCGATCGGAGGTTCGAAAGTCGCGGCAAGGTTAAGAACTTGCACTCCGTCGTTGCTCGTCGGATGCCCTTTCTTCCGGTTTCGAACAGGGCAGCAGATCGCCGCCGATTACGATAATTAACTTCTTTGTCTTGTCTTTCGTTGACAAATTTACAGGACGCATTTCCCGAATTTTCGGAGGGTGACTTCCAGGGATGTGCAAAATGGGTGTCCAAACCCATTTAAAATACAAAATACAAAATAGTTGGAAGCTTTCCATTTGAAAATGCTAAATGTAAAATTCTTTTTGGATACCCATTTAAAATAGGAAATGGAAAATAGGCATTTTT
>NJRP01000709.1:0-26445 GCA_003063835.1 Aphaenogaster floridana | reverse complement strand
ATACTCTATTTGTGTGCAAAATTTCAGCCCGGTATCTAAAAAATTGTAGAAGTAGATGCATGTACAAAAATCCGTACACACACACACACACATACATACATACTTCCGGACATTTTCTACTAATGTGATTTCTCGACATTTTGGAACATTCTAAACCTATTTCCATCAAAATCTCGAAAAAATTTTTTTCCACCATCACAAAGCTTTCTCTATGAGGAAGCAAAAATTGATAATTCTATCCACGTTAACGAAATACCACAGATACCGTTTGATAGATTAATCGCTGATGAAGTTAATCGAAGTCCATTTTTATCAATGTAGATTAACTTTAATCTCGGTTTAACTTGCTCTTTACCTTTTTCTAATTCGAAGAAAATAAGTTAGATAATGAAGAGTTTCGATAGTGGCTTCGAAGTCGCTTATACAGGGTGGGGAAAAAAGGTCGGAACCCTTGAATAACTCGGAAAATATAAGTTTTATAGAAAAATGTTTCAGACAAAAGTTGTAGGGTGTAAAGAGATTTATTCATTAATCTTATCAGTTTGACCTTGGCGTCACCAAGGTCAGGACAAGGTCACTTTAAATTTTTTAAATGGAACCCCCTATTTTTCATTGCATATTCTTGTAGCTTATCTCGAGAGCTTTCCAAAACACTATAAGAAAATATTTTTTCATTAAGTACTTTTCGAGTTATAAGGCTTGAAAGTTACAGTACCGCCGGCATTAGCATTACCTGTGATGTACCACACGGAGGTTGCCCAGTCGGATTTACACCTCTTTTGTGTTCGGAGGAAGATCGGAGGAGGATCCAGCCAATAAGAGGTTCCATTAAAAAAATTCAAGGTGACCTTGGTGACGCCTCCTAAGATCAAACTGATCCCATACAGCACACTTTATCCTGAGGATATCCCAAAGTGATTCAGATGTCCAATTGGACATAATGCGATCCCATGGAGATCCTACGGTTATTGAGATATATAATTAGACATAATGCGATCCCTCGGATATCTAGTGGATATCGCAATATCGTGTGCTGTGTGGGATAAGATTAATGAATAGATCTCTTTACACCCTACAACTTTTGTCTGAAACATTTTTCTATAAAACTTATATTTTCCGAGTTATTTAGGGGTTCCGATCTTTTTTCCCCACCCTGTATATTTATGAAGTATGAGAAAATATCACGACTGATAGGAATCTATTGTATCCACAGACGGTGTCTATCTTTTCTAAAGGCGTCATTGCGTGATGCATCTTCAATCTCGCACTCCGTTCAATGATACTATCACAAACAGAGATAACAGCGATAAAGAATGTATTCTAAAGAGTTTGACTTGTGCTTTATCATTTACCTCTTTCTATCGATCATTTTAAATGCGTGATATTTGTGATTTTCGCGAGAAAGCTTTTTTACTTACTCTCATCGTTATAATAAACGAGTCTGATTCTATATATCTGACGATTCTCCGAACAACCAACGATTACTTGTCACCATAAACGCATTAATCGTCTCTCGTAAACCGCTCTGATACTCTCGGGCGAGATGCAAGGAATAAATTCAGCGAAAATCGTGCTGATAAGAAAGCAAGAAAGTTATAATTTCTTAAAAAATTCGCCGCGTATTTTCCCTTCCGCTAAGTACCCAAGTAGAACAAAAAGTCATTATGACGTCAAAATAATGCTAAAATGACGCCTTTGACATTATTTTGAAGTCATTATGACGTCAAAATGATGCTAAAATGACGCCTTTGACATTATTTTGACGTCATCATGACTTTGTGTTCTACTTGGATAAATCAACCTGCGGCCAATATGGAAAATCGAAGAGCTCCCAGATAGCACAGGTGATCATTATATGAGTTCAAAAAGAATTCACTTTGTCAAATTCTTTATGAATTAGCGTAATCTGTTCGAAATGAATTCAAAAAGAATTCCTTTCCAATAATATTCTTATAAAATAAATACAAAGAATTTCTTTTGTATCTGAAAAAGGTTTTCAAAGAGAGTACTTTTAGAACCGAAATGGGATGGAAAAAGAATTTATTTTTTATAATTCGGGAATTTAAAAAGAATTCTTTTTAGATTCTCTTTACTATCTGGGCTTATTCTCAATTCTTATTCTGTCTTAGAAAACATAAGTTTCTAAAACGGAAATTGCAGCGAGGAAACAAACGATCCCACACAGCACGCATATTCGGGGGACATCCCGAGGACGTCCCGAGGATGTCCCGAGAATATCCTATCGCCTAAGGATGTCCTCGGGACGTCTTTTGGATGTCTTTTGGAGGTGCGTGTTGTGTAGGATTTAGGATACAAGATCCAGTATCGATCGACAAACCTCTCAATTATCAAAAGTGAAGAAGAGAGAGAACGAAAAGAGTCAAAGGGGATCTATGGGGGTTTCGTTTCGGCTGCTTTTTGTTGCGAAAATGCCTCGTCGCGCCATCGGACGTTACATGGCCGTACTACCGACCGCTACCGAGGCAACTTCACCCCTCTCGAGCTCCGCCGGGCTCGCCGGCACGTCTCGGCCGCGTTCAGCTCGGTGCGGCTCGGCTCAGCTCAACTCGGCGGAGCTTGAGACGCATCGAAGATGGCGACCGGAGGGTAGGGTCGGGCTGGAGACGCGCACTGCATAGGCAACCTCTTCCCCGGTGGAGACGGCCGTGGAATATCGGGGCGAGCCGCCCGCTCGGGTCGAGTACGGTGAGTAGGCAAATCGCGTTTGCGGAATCGTTTCTGTCGGGTATCACGTGTGCGTCCCGCACCTGTCGGCGACGGCGGCGGCGGCGGGTAACTAACTATCGGCGGGCGGCGCGATCGACGAAATCTCGCGCGATCCCCTTCGTAGCTTTCGGTAAGTTCAATGCGCACAGATCCGTGCCATGGCGAGAAACGGGAGCGACGCGCGCGTGTGAGTGCCGCACGCGACGTGCGTGACGTGACATGCACGCGTGCGTGCGTGCGTGAGTGCGTGCGCGTCGCACACGCTTGAAAAGCCTAATCTATACGGGAGAGGAGGAAGATCGGAGGAGGAGGTCGTTCCCAGGCAGAACAGAAAGTCACGATAACGTCAAAGTGACATCACAATGACACCAAAATTATCTGTAAATGACTGTCAAAGGTGTCACTTGGCGTCATTTTGTCTTTCCGTTCTACTTGGGTTCGCACTACCGAATCGCGAGCTGCGCCGAGGAGCAGAGAAAAACGTCGAAGATCGAACGTAGTAATAAAAATTGAAAAGCAGGAGGACTTCTCCTGACAATGATTCGCGAAGCATTTGTTTAAAAATGAGTTCTGTCTCTCTTTCTTTACTCTACGATTATTACATCATGTTACAATTTTTATGTCTGGGATGAAGAATACTGTAGAATGAATAGCTAAGAGCAACATTCCTTACTTGTTGCCAAAAGTTGTGAGGATGTATTAATTACTTTACCATCTAGTTTCACTGTGTGAACGAAATGGCCTCATTCTACGCGTTTAAATAAGTAAATACTTTAATATATCGCCAGTTAAATACTCAATTAATATTAGAACCACCACAGCAACCAAAATGACTGGTTTGTAATTTTCTTTTTAATAATAATAATGATAATTTATAATGGTACATTTTTCTGAGACTCCGCGATTTTTATTGCAGTATGTAAATGATTAAATTGATCAATTAATTTTCCTTCTCTTCATACCTTTTTTTAAAGATATATATATTTAAATTGTAGAAATATTAACAATAATACATAAATACGGACTGATACATAAATAACACAAATATATACATATAAACCATTTTCGGCTGGATCTTGGTGCCTAATAATCTTTTCCCGCGAATTATATATATATTTTTTTAATTGTGTTATACAATATAACACAATTAAAATATATTAAATATCTCAATGCGAATAAATTGTGTATTAAACGTAATTCTTTTTAATTCAAACTTTCGCGAGAAATCTTAATGTCTTCTCGAGTTGCATCTCGAGCGCGACGCGATTTTGTTAACGAAGCATCACCGACGCTTTATATTTCTCGTTAGCCACGACGGCTCTGCTCCTCAGGTTGCTCCACTTTTCGCCAGCAAGCACCACGCCGTCGTTCTCGCACGCCGTCAAGCGATGGTGACAAAAATTGATCGGCGCGGTTAGCAGATCGGGTCACGTAAACGCGCGCGAGCTTTCAATCGCGCGATGTAAATGCCCTCCGCGATCAATGCCTCCGCATACTCGTATACAAGGTGTCCCGCCGTCAATCGTGTGAAATTTTAATAGACCTTTAACGCGTTCGCACGCTCCGTTTCCCCGCGGCGGAAACTTTTGAAAGAAATTTTACCCTGGAGACACTTAAGGTCTGAGGATCTCTGTCGAATGCGAAAGAACCGTCGCGAATTAAGCTTCACAAATGCGTAAAGAATTTGTTTCTTAGATAATTTTAAGTGTACCTTAAAATATATTTCTCTCGGAATTCGATTCACGTGAATTGACAAGTGTAATTAATGATATGTTACACTGAAATCGAATCAGTTAACAAAATCGTCCAATTGATAAGATAATCTATCAATTTCATTGTTACTAATTTGACACTCTGTATATGAATATCGAGAAACATTGCCATCGTATTTATTTCTATTGCACTTGATTATGTTTTTTTCATTATGACAAATATGCTACAAAAATATTTAACATATTATCCTCGATTTTTATTTCATCCACTAAAATGAAATTGTTAGAATAAGTAATGATAATTGTTTCTCATTGTAATATAATATTATATTACTTAAAGCTTAATTGTTTTTGGTGTTTGTGCATACTGATCATCATTAAAATATTAAAAAATATCACGATATTCGCCTTAGTTTTTGAAATATTAATAATTAGTTAAAATCTTATCCAATAAAAGAAACTTAATATCTTTCTTATAGTACTAACTGTTAGAAATTTTTGTTCATAATAATCTAATAATAAATAACTAATCAGCTATATGTAACTGCATCTGTCGTAACTCTTAATGTCGTAACATCTCTCCGTTTATTGTCTAACATCCATAATTACAAATCGGACTGATATTGTCGATGGGCTCCCGCAATTTAATACCGAATAATGCTGACTGGAATTAGCCAAGAATTGCCTCCGGTGTCTCTAATTTCTTTCAGATCTGGTGGCGGGTTCCTCCGGTTTTCCGCTAATTCAGGATTCCGTCGGGGCGCGCAGTGGCTAAAAACACACTAACCCGCACACAATTCGCTCGTTCTTCATTAGTGTCGGTGCCTAATAGCGATTAACGCGCGCGTAACGCACTCGTTCGCTCGTCAACGTCTAGTCAGAGGGATAGAGGAGAGAAAAAGGTAGAAAGAAAGATGAAATGAATCGGCGAAAAAGGAAACCGTGACGCTCCGATCGAGATAAGGGTCGACACATGCGAGAAACCGAAGCCCAGCTAAAGTGTGTAAATATAGAAACAAGATAACTAGGCTGATTCAGAGGAATCTCTCGACGGTTATCCTCCTCGCGATGGTGATATCGTACCAAAGAAAAAAAAATCGATCCTATATACCAAGTTCCTCCACGTTCCAACGAAATCGGCATGTTCGGAAGCTACATGTATGTAGAAGCGAGCGTTGAATAAATTAGATAAGATAGATAAGAATCGAAGACTTAATCCAAGTGTCATCCAAGTGCCATCCGGTTACTAGAAATTACGTTCAAGTGCGAAAAATTAAACGAAAGCGCGAAGCAAATTGCGCAGCCGAATGACTTTTTGAAAAACGATCGGCGGAAGTGAATTACGAAATGTGAATCTGAGGATATCGATCTGGCGAGGGGCATCGACGACGCGACAGTACGAAAATTGTGACGAGCTGGTCGAGTTCTCTGGTAACATCGATGCAGTGTTGGTCAGACGAGTCAGCGTTTCCAATTCAACGACCATAGAGAGCGACATACACAGGAGAAGACTCCCTTTCGTTGAAAAAGCCTTTCGCGATTTATCGTAGTCTCCGCGCAAATCGATGGCGCCGAAAGGAAACGCTCCTATTTTCTATAAATTGTTTAATCGTCGCTCCGTTAAGAGATAGAAAATACTGGCACACTCAGAGGGATGAAGTCTTCAAAGAGTTTCGTCGATCTTCGATATAACAATCTTTTTCGGATATTTATTAAACAAATTTCATATGACGATGTAATTAATATGAAGCAAAAGTAATATCCCATTATCGGAAAAATTAATAATTGATTGAAGCTAGTATTGCCGTCGATAAGTTATACCATAGAGAAAACAATATATCATTTAAAGAGACATATGCTGTGGAGATTCAAACGCCGCTTACATTTTAAAATTAACGAGAACCAAAGACGGGATAAGTCGTGAAGTACATTCCGAACGCGCGATTCTATTTGGGACCCCTGAAACGAATTAGCATTGTAGTAAATCAAGCGATAGTAAGTGCTGCGTCCAAGCAAACAGCAGGGTGAAAAAAGTGAAAGGTCGCAGACGGCAGGAAGGAAGGAAGGAAGGAAGAAAGAAAGAAAGAAAGGAAGAAAGAAAGAAAGGAAGAAAGGAAGGGTTGGTTGTAGTCGCGCGGAGGCAGGCCGAAGACTCGTCTGGAAGAACGCGGAAAGGGCGACGGTGTCGTGGAAGCGAAGGGGATTCCGCGAGCGGGGGAGGAAGAGAGGAAGAGGAGCCTCGGTTATCGTAGGGAGGGGTGTGCATCGGGGCTGATATCGACCGAGGATTGCGCTTGCGTGGAAAAAGGCGCGAGCGCAATCGCGCGGTCGTTCCGAGAGAGCAACGGCGCCCTCCGCGTCGAAAGAGGAAGAACCCTCCCGTTCCCTGTGGTCAGTCGATCGTCGCGTCGACGAGGAACGGGCCGCCGCCACCCGTCCGGGGAAGACTTCCGGTATTCTCCTAGCAGAGCCGGCAGAGACCGGGTGCACGACACGGTGATTCCAACGCCCGCACTGGCCCGCACTTCCGGAAACGAGCTGCCCGGACGCGACCTCGCGGAGAGCTCGATTCCGCTCGGCACCGCGTCGCGAAGATCGTCATCGTCGCCGTCGGGGGACAGGGAAAAACCAGCGCGGGCGGTCCGAGGCGGAGGGGGGGCACAGGCGAGGTATATCGGGACGATAAGAGCGCGATAAGCGGACCGCGTTTTATAAACGCCTATGCGTGTGCGCACCTCTTCTCCTCTTCTCTCCTCTCCGCCTCTTTCGCTCTCTTGCTCTCTCTGACCTCGTCGCCGTTACGCTGATAAAAGACGAATCGGGAGTT
This sequence comes from Aphaenogaster floridana, assembly GCA_003063835.1. Lineage (NCBI taxonomy): Eukaryota > Metazoa > Arthropoda > Insecta > Hymenoptera > Formicidae > Aphaenogaster > Aphaenogaster floridana. The sequence goes on along the minus strand of NJRP01000709.1, from coordinate 19,179 downwards.
TTCCTCGAGAAAGACCGCGCCGCTACCAGTTTCGAACTGGCGATCCCCCGGGACGGTCATTAGGGCAGTGCGACAAACGGCGACCTATAACGTTTTTCTTTGGGACACACTGAGTGCTTGGTGTAACCTTGCACCGCACCAGTTGCGTGTAAGCACTGCATTACATTCGAGTAGTGTAGTTGCTTCATGAGTGTCGACACTCGCTCTACACTGCCCCCTATACACTTCGTGCATAAAACTTGCACTACACTGAAGCCACGGAAACACATTAGGTACATCGAATAAAATTCACCGCCATCAGCCATGGAAACACGCTACACTGTGTGAGTGTTGCACTAGTGGGCGATAGTGCAGCCAAGGAAAAACTCTACTAATATCCGGATCCGGTGGATTTCCTCAAACCCTTCGCTCCGTCGTCGATAACGATCGGGGTCACGGTCGCGTCCCGCACGTCGTGTTCGATCGCGGAATGTGAAGCGACATCGATGCCTGGCGATTTCGTTCGGTTTAATTTGGAGATGTGAATCGTATGGATAATAAATTCACAGACTGAACAATTGCGGTCTATAGAGAGCTTCAAACTACATATTGTATGATGTCGAATATTGTACCCGTTGACAGCACGATTCTTCGGGGTAGCAACGCGTGCTTACAAGTTTGACCGTAAAAGAAAGCGATGATCGATGCGAGTTATCTAAAGGCGGGAGATCAACACGTCATACTGATGCTGAGATAATCGAAGTCAAGCGTCGAAGTCTCTCGGGGTCCGCGCTGCCTGGATGAACGCACGGCGCGATGATTAGCATGCAGCAGCAGACGGTCTTGAACAATTTAACCGGGCCCGAGCAGCCGCAGGAAGAAGTTCAGCTGACCGAATTGCTGCCGGTGAAGCAATCTCGCATCAGAGAAAATGTCTTCAAGGATGCTGACGCGACCGACGCTCTGAGGGCGCTCAGAAGTCTCTCGGGTGACTGCGGCGATGGCGAAAGCTTTGATCTGCGGGAGTTCAACTTCTGCAAGAGTGTCGAACAATCGGAACGCCAGGGCAGCAAGCATCGACGAGTGGAGACTCATCGGAAAAGAACAGAAGAGATCAAGAGCAGTGCTAAGGACGTGGATTTCGATAAAAAGAAAAATAGCGAGGTGACGGAGAAGAAAGTGCGTAACGGTAGGAAAATTGCTCACGCGAAAGTGCCGAAGAGGAAACTGGTGAGATCGAACAAGAAGAAGGACGACGACAGAGAGAGCGATTATGGAATGAATGAGAAATCGATCAGGAAGAATACCGCCGGATGCGACGAAAAGTTTGCGCCCCACTGCGATGAAGAGGACGGCGACGAACAATTGTATTTAGATCTAGAAAAAAAAGACTGCTTTAAGGACGAGGTTTACGTATATAGACGGGAACCGCTGGATCCATGCTCGAATTCGGAGTCAGAGATACCGGGAGCGATCAATCACAAGGATCTTTGCAAGGATTACCCCACCACGGATGGAGAATTGTTCGATGGAAAGGGAAAATTCACTAGAAAGACCTCCAACATAAATAATGAGAAAGAAAAATGCAAGTCCAAGACAGGTAGTATTATTGAAAAAGAAAATCCCGAAAAGGAGCTCAGATTAAAGATCGACGCCATTATTCAAGCGAATTACTTGCTGGAACGCGAGAATAATAACGTTGTCGGTTCTGACGGACTCAAAATCGCGGAGCACATTAGCTCCTCTTCCGCTGCCGCCTCGGTGACCGCGGAAAACAGCGATAGCTCTCTGTGTAACTTGGTAGAGACGAATAAAACGAAGAGAAAGCGAACTGATCAGACCAGACAGTTGAAGGACCAACAGAATCCTCAGAAGAAGTACTGCTGCGTCGTATGCGACGCGCTTTTCAAGGGTAGCGGTGGTCTGCGGAATCACTACAAGGTGGTGCACGGCGCCGGGCCGGTGTTCAAGTGCGACGAGTGCGGCAAGGAGTTCCCGCTGAAGGAGCGGCTGAAGCTGCATGTGCGCACGCACACCGGCTTCAAACCGTACAAGTGTCCAGAGTGCGACAAGAGCTTCGCGCGGGGTGGCCAGCTGGTGCAGCATCGTCGCACGCATAGCCAGGTCAGGCCGTTCCACTGCAAGCTGTGCTCTAACACCTTCACGTGCGCGGCCAATCTGTCGCTACACCTGAAGCGTCACAACGGCCAAAAGGATCACAAGTGCGACCTGTGCGGACGCGCCTTCGTGCGTCGCGACGCTCTGAAGAAACATCTGGAGTGTCTGCATCGCGACGTCAAGTCGTTCCTCTGCGCGATCTGTAACAAGACCTTCAAGGGTCACCTACCGCAGCACATGAGGACACACGCGCGCGACCGTCCACACGGCTGTGCTACATGCGGCCAGCGTTTCGCCCAGAAGTCCCAGCTGACCGTACACCAAAGGACCCATTCCGGCCAGCGACCGTTTCGCTGTCTAGTCTGCTGGCAAGCGTTCGCCCATTCGACCGCCCTGAAGCTGCACACCCGACGTCACACTGGGGAACGGCCGTTCAAGTGTTCCGAGTGCAATGCCGGCTTCACTCAACTGCCACATTGGAAGAAGCACATGAAATGCATACACGGGAGAAATGATCCATACGGTTGCAAACGTTGTAAGAGCTTTTTCAGGATTAAGAGCGATTTGGAGAGCCACGAGAAGACTTGTCATCCAGAGATAGAGGCGGAGGATGACGATGGCAGCATTCCCAGTTCGAAACCGGCCAGCGGCTCCGAGGTTGTCGAGAAAAACTCTGTCACCGCGAAATACAAGCTAATGACGGTGGAGAAGATGCGGCTGTTATTGGCGGTGCTGCTGAAGAGGATCAGTAAGCAAGAACGGTTGGATGAGCTCGGCTTCGGCAAACGTCTCATCGACGACGTTCTTCAGGATTCCCTAGTGTCCGCTGGTAAGGAACCAGTCATGGGGAATGGTTTGACCGAACTTGAGGCTCTCACCCGGAACCTAGAACTCTTTCTGGAATGGACAGTGCCGAAGGAGCACTGGGAGAATTTTCGTAGAATGAAAAAGTCGCCCGAAGATATTCTGGAAACGCTCACAGCTACGTAAACGCATTCGTTCAATAACAATAGTTTTATTATCTTCCTCTCGGCGTGAAAATTAGACGGGAGATAAAATCAATAGTATAGAGTCATTTCACGCACGTTTGTACGAATGATAGCAAGTTTTTCTGCCCTCTCAGCTATACTAAAATTTGCACCAAGATTTAATTATAAAAATTCTGTCCAAATTATTTTTTTTCCTAATACTTTGATTCATCCATTATACGCGATTTTTTACCTATAATATTATTTTTTTTATATTTATGATTTATAATTTATCGCAAAAATATTTTAGGGAGTGAAACAATGTCGGGCATTGCAACGCAGTCATGACATGATCTCTGCATTACCCTTAATAATGATAAAGACTAATAACAATTTTTTCAAGAGAATTCTAGGGGACTGAGTCATTTCTAATCATGTCAATCCATCGAAAATGAAACGATTTTTTCCGTGATATCTAATCTATGATAATTTCTGTGGTGCCATGTGTCATAATACTTGCCATACTAAACCAGTGAGTACACCGTATGATTTAGGAGAGCTAAGTAAATCCTTTTATTTTATTGTAGCATAGGATAAATCGCATCGGAGTAGAATGTATAATGTCGAATTAAATTAACAAAAGCCAGGCACGTTTCTCAAACGACGGAAGCAAGTCGCCGCGACTTCTTCGGCGACTGAGGTAGAGTTAGACGTTCTCTTGCCATATTTGTTAAAGCACGCATGCACACTGGCGAAGAATACGACGAAGGATCGTTTTAGCACATACATTTTACCCTAATCGTAAGCACGACTGCTCGTCAATCGTATACCAAAAAAAAACCAGAAATGAGGCTAGCACGAGTCATTCGCAATTACGTTCTTTCACGCGCAATCGTTATATTATCCTATATATTTATAAAGATATACATCTATATACATATCTATTATATACACATTTATAAATTGAATATTATGAGATTCTGTTATATATAAATGTGTTCACGGGCGCGTCCGGAAAACGGAGATTTTGACACAGTCTTGCGCGACGTTCCCGTTGTAGTTGATACTATTATTCGTTATTTATCTTACTTATACGTGCACTCGCGCGCAACTGGAGGCTTGATTGGCCGCGGATGAGCAAACACGTCGGCGTGCCGTGACATTGCCATCATTTTAGATAGTCATAAGTAAATGTGAGCAGACAATAATGAACGAGGGTTGCAAGTTTAGTATATATTAGTCATTGAAAAAAGAAAGATATATATATATATATTTTATCTCTATATACATATATATATATTTTTATATATATATATATTGGTATTAGATGAATATATGCTGATGGTCGCGAGAGGAGAGGAACGCAATCTTATATGGATTTTAAAAATGTCAAATCCCAGAAATGTGATCATAAAGAACTTCATATTGATGAACGAAAGTAGGATTGTACAATAATATAAATTTACCATCAAGATATAGAAATCTGATGCAAGTAATTCATTTTATAGACGAAGACGCTCTTTTTACTAGCGCATAAAATCAAAATTAACTCTGTATTCCTAGAGTTGAGCAATATCAGCTCGATGTAACGCAAAGTTCCTTTTCTCGGTGTACCATGAGGATATTTCTCAATCGTGCGTTTGAATAAAAATAGTCAAAAATACTGCGGTCGGAGGTGCTATTTTGTGCGATGTAATCGTTTGCAATATTTGAAGCTGTTGTTCGAGAAGAGATTCGTTTTCCAAGCTTTCTTTTCGGCACGCAGAATGATCTAGATGTTATCGAATCCAAAGACTTTGTTACTTTCATTGCCAAATATATCGTCTATGTATCGTTACGTTTTATATGATTTCAATTTTATTATTAGCAGGCATCGAGATGTACTTTGCGTCGCGCGTCCGTAAAGCGGGAGAAAGGAAAAGGAGCAACGCGTATTCATGCGTGTGACGCACCTTAATGTATTAACATGAGCCCGAATGTATGGCGCACGCAGTGACTTAGCGTTTTCAAATTTATTCGGAAGATCGTAATCTACGCTTCGGTTCACGCGGATGCAAATGCGGGTCGGAGTGCACTTTGAATATAGATCGAGGTCGGAGGAGAACCATTTCGAATGGTCAGCAGGAAGCGTAGCTTCCCATATTTCCTCGACGAAGTCCACTAACTCCTCGGTGATTTTGAGTTACGGTGCCAAAGCAAATAAATAGCGCTTGCGAGAATAATCGTCCTGTGTCTTTCGCGAATTTTATTCTTATTTTTTTATAAGCCCGTCTCGTTATTGTAATTCTTATTTTTTTCGCGCGAGATCACAAAATTTATATTCGAACCACGTTTCTTTTTCTTTTCAGCATCGATGAGATCGGGATGTTATTTATCGTTTTTCTTTAGTGCCATAAACTAAACATAGTCATATTTGTACATTAATATATTATGCGATGTATGGGAGAAGATTTGAATAAACACGTTTCTTTATTCGATCGTTTCCTTTCCTTGTGAACATCATTCTATTAATTCTCTTCTATTAATTTTCATGGATAGAGATTAATGAACGTAACTGAATACGCACATCATTATATATATATGTATATATAAATACTTATTTAAATAATGATAATTCTCATTTTTATCATACGTTTATATAATTGAAATTTTTCACACGTTTTATCATTTATATAATTGAATAACAAAAATATTTATCAACTTTATATATAAAGTAAGATATTTATAAAAAAAACATGTATAAGTATATATCACATATATCACATTAATTACTACAAGTCGTGAGATTTACGTACCACAATAGAAAAATCACGTTTAATTAATAGTGTTATCATTGGGTCCTCCAAATATCCAGTAAAATACGAACGGTTCTCTCATATCCACTTGCAAGCCAGTAATATCTAAGCTCTGAAATAATTTTAAACGTTTTAAAACTCACTTTTAATTGTACTATTTTGCTTCAATTTTCAGATAATTATCATTATTCAGTAAAATACTTACCGATGTGAAAACATCGTATTTAAATCCTATTTCATTTTTATTTAGGAACACTCTAGAGACTTGCTGTTGTAATCCAAAAATCTGTACTTTTCCAAGAATTACCTCTTCATTAAAAGAGCCTTTATCCACTTCCATATTCAGTAAATTAGATTGGTTTGCAATGAAAGACAACCATAAATATTCTTTCTTTTTTATAGAATCTGTAGATTAAAAAAACAATAGAGTCAAGATACAGTTCAAAATATAATTATATAATATAAAATATATTTTACCTAAACTATCACCATCGTCCCAATACAGTTCTCCTTTAGCATTCCCAGTTTCGTCCAACGCTACTATTAATTCAAAATCGTTCTTTCTGCTCTCCGTCGTCGTTACACCCGGTTTCTGTGCCGGTAGTATTGAACCTCCACGAACCAATAATGGTATTCTGTCAATCGGTGCAGGTAAGGTATAATGTTTTCCGATGGAGAAGAAGGAATTAAGAGTATAATAATCGTACCAAAAACCACGCGGTACGTAAACGGCTATCTCAATTTTGTTCTGTGAAATATAAGTCATAGCGATTAATTAAGTATCTCACATTATATAAATGATAAAATGAATTCATGGCGTACTTCTTCGAGAACTGGATTGATCATAAGCGCATTTCCCCAAAGAAATTGTGTATCAATGTCGTAAGTCTGCCGATCATCAGTAAATCTATATAATGTTTAATATGCATATGTTATTCTCATAATATAGATACGACATTAAAGATTGATACTTACTCAAAGAATAGTGGGCGTACCACTGTTTCCCCTAATTTATGTGCTCTGAAGAATAAGGTGTACAAATACGGTAAAAATCGATAACGTATTTTGAAAGCATTTTTTGACGATTGTACAACTAAATCGCCCATAGCAACTGGATCCTGTTCCTATATACATACATAAATGCATTTATATGTTATATCATTAATGTATATATATAAATTAATAATAAAATTATTGAAAAAAAATATATATATCAGCACTCACAATTGTAGCATCGGAATTGTGATTTCGAGAAAATGGATAGAAGGCACCAAGTTGCATCCAGCGATTACACAACGCCATGGTTGTGTTTCCATCGAAACCGCAAATATCTGCGCCCACCATTGGAATTTGATAGAAATTGAGTGACAAAATGGCTGGAATACTCATCCTTAAATCATGCCTGTGATAAAATGGTTCTTTAGTAAATGAAGAAAATATGATGATGCACATTAAGATGAATTCTAATTACCATGATGAATAAACATCACCCGTCCAATGACCCGCGTAATGACCATGTCCTACCCATGTCGAACGCGATATTATAAATGGTCTCTTTAGTCTAATCTTCCTAAGGGCACTGCATATAAATTTGATAGGATAAATTCTTAAGTTCTCTCTGTAAGAGTTGAAAGATTACGGATTGTAAAACCTTCTACTTACTAATTCGTGGCAATCGCTTGGCTCGTTCCATAAGTATTGTGAAGATTGTAGTGAGTGCCCAAATAATGTTTTGCATTCATGCAAAGAGTTTTCGTAGCGAGCAAATCGCCAATGACATTGGGAAGATATTCGGGATAATCTAGATTATTATGCGTACAGCCGTTCTTATTACCATTATAGAAATTGGACGGTTCGTTCATATCCTTGAAAGTAATTAAAATAATTTGAGTATTTTAGGAATTAAGTAAAAAATATTAAAATAATTTTTTAAATCAAGACTTACGATCCATGCACCGTCGTACGCAAAACTGTCATGCATATCGCCCATCATATTTGCGTAGTAGATCATAGTTTCGGGGTTTGTAAAATCAGGCCATACCGTGGAAACGAGATTCCAGACTTTGCCGATGAAAGGTTTGTTGGATATACCATCTTTTACAAATATATCTTGTTTTATTCCTTCGTCGTAAGGCAGATAAGAACCATTGTCATCGAAAGCGGATATGCCGGCATCTATTAAGGGAATATAATGCATTCCTGCCTGTAATAAAAAAATCGTTGTGATACATGCCGACTCCTGCCGATTATATATAAATCTTTTATATGAATATACTATACCGAATGAATTTCTTCCACAAATTTAGGCAAATCTCTGAATTTCTCTTTATTATATGTAAAATCGTTATTTCTGTCCATATAATCCAAGTCATTCCATTGAGTATCCTATAAACGTATGATTAATAATAACATATAGCTTACATTTTAAAACGTATTATAAACGTTATAATGTAGCAAACATTACAAATGGAATTCCAGCTGCTCTCGTTCTGTTCCATACTGCTTTCGTATTTTCCAACGATCCATATCCATATCTAATTAATATGCAAAATGTTAATATTTGTGTTGAATATTAGTTTGTACTGATATCGTACCTGCATAAATGAAAACCAAGCGACCAATAGGGTGGCATAAACGGTTTACCTACAATTTCGGAATATTGTTTCACCACATCAGCTGGTGTCGGTCCCAGAAAAAAATAAATATCGAAAATACCACCGATCGTCCTAAATGTTATAGCCGGTGTAGGCTGTAATATCACATCTAAAAAATATATATTATTTTAAATAAAATTATATATTGTATAATATATTCATTTTTTTTAAGAAAAAAAACTTACCCATAGCATTACTGTTTAGAAATAAAACTCCATGAGCCATTCCAGATTCCTCCATAATAATATAAAACGGATGAGATCCATACAAATTCGCCTAATTAAATAAATAGAGAAGATATTATTTATGTAGTAACAATCTATTTATGTATGAGAAAATTAAACAACGTACGTTTTCCGTTGGCGGTTGATCTTTATTGAATAGAGTGAACGATTGCCAATTAGTATTTAATTTTAATCTCGATCTATGCTCGCCAATGCCATAAATATTGTCCGTTGGTAGCAATGAGCTTATTTGTAAAAACTGATCAGCAAATATAAAACCTCCAGTCCCAATAGAATTAAATCTGCATACAAAGTATATTATAAAAATAATTTTAATGATAACTTTCATAACTTTGTTTAAGAAAATTACCAAATCTTAATCTTTACAAAGCCATCAAAATATAATATTCTGAATACAACTTACAAAATAATTTGTACTTACATTGTTGTGCCATCACTGATTCTATCGACCTTAAAACCGGGTTTTATATCATCGCTATTAAATTGATATTTTGTGTTAGTAACTTGATATAAAAATGGTTTCGGATCCGATCTAATTGGCCATGGTGGTTCATATCGTGGTTTCAAGGGATCATATATCTAAAGATTATATTATTCTCTTATCACAGTACAATACAAAACTGGAATATTCTGTAAATATTCATTATACCTTCACACGCAGAATTGAGCTGTCTATGCTTGTGGCTTCTACCTTCACAAGAGGCACATTGTTCTTGTATATAGATTCCTTCTCTTGGCTGAGAAAGCCTAAGAAATTACTACCATCTTGACTGTGATTAATATATTTATACAGATTCCATCCCTCAGGATAATAACAATAAGGAATATTTAGCGGCACATGCTTCTCAGGTTTGTTCCTCTCAAGAGGATTCCAACAGCATCCTCTGTTTGTACAGGAGAGTTGCGACGCTCCATCCTCTGGATGACAATCAAAGCGCAATATTTCAGGAACATTTGCACACTGCTATAAACATACACAAGTAATATAGCAATAAATGCAAATATAAATAACATATGTTATCTATTTCTCTTGTAAGAGAAGAATTTAGATTTCGCTTACTTTAACATTGTTAAAAGCTATGTTTCCTCCAGGTAGATTATTTTCTTTCTTTAAAGATTCTATTTTGCGATCATACGTTTCTTGTTCGATGTATATATCAGGAGTATCCACTAATATATGTTGATACCTTGTCTCTTCGATAGTGTCATTATTTATATCAATCATAAATTCCACTTCTGCATTATAATTACTCACAGTGGTATGTAATGGATATATAATTGTATACAAGACCGGAATACCAAGATGAAACAACAATGAAATTGCTATCAAACTGAAGAATACCATTATTATTATCCGGTTTGTATTGTTACGTTTATCAAGATTTGAGTCTTCATTTTTTGGAGATAATGGCTTATAGGATTCATTATTTAATGTTTTAATCACGATAGTGTTAAATCCTCCCGCAATATTATTTGAATGATCTTTGATTGCACTGTGGTATTCTGATTTTTCAGGAACATCTCGCCCACTTTCCTCTACATTCATTACAGCCATCTCTCAAGTAGTTGATCAAAACTGTTGCGATAAACGTTTTTTAACAGGTAGTGACTGAAAGCGATAAGGATTATTAAAGGCATTTTATGCATGAACGTACTTGTACAAAGTCATTACTGTCAGCTAATGAATGTTTATGAGATAAACGTTTCTTTAAAGTCTAAATTCCAAGTCTAAATATAAACGGACGTAAACCTTGGGCAAAACTATAATTTTTTACGTATTATCGGCAATATTCTAGTACACACATTTTTATCCTACACGAAGAATATACTGCGAAAAGTGTTCCATTTCATAGAGGAGAAAACATATTTTAAAATATTATATAGATATTTAGATCATAACCTGCAAGCTCCTGCAATTACATGTGTTCGCTGCACAAACACGCAAAGACGCCTTTGAAAATAATATTTCGCACTTCATGTGCCACTGTATGCATCACACTGAACTTATTGTTAGATTAAAATATTATTTTCTAGCAGAGAATCTTGCTTCGAACGCTCTGAACCGCTCGCCGCACTCCCCTGACTCCCCACTGCACTCTGCCGCTGTGCATAATTTGTATCTGCGCACTGATTTTTGCATTGTATGCGTCATGATATAAGATACAGCATGGTATGCGTCACGCCACATATCTCGTCTCCGCTCGGACTTTAACGTTACTGACGTCCATTTCTGCCAATGTAGATTAATTTTAATCTCTTTATCTTTTTCCAATTCTTAAAACTAGAAAAAGATAGAGAACCCGAAATTAAAGTTAATCTACATTAGTAGAAATGAAGGTAATTTGCACAAACGCCAATCAACTTTAATCGACAAGGAAAATAAAACACTGTTATTAGAACAAAACGGAATAAAGAATAAGAAAACTTTTCATCTTGTTCTAATAACAAGCTATTTTTTTCTACATTGCCAACTCAATCGAGTTAATCGTCGATTAAGGAGATTCTAGCGTTTGATGAAATATAGACAAGTCTATAATACACGATACGAAAGTTAATTATATCAACAATATCTAGAAAAAATTTCATTGACTTTTATCGTACCGTTTTGTAGATATTTAATTCTAAATGTATAGAATTTTACATTACTAAGTATATGCAGATATTTTCTCTTAAAAGTTAATCAACGTTGATGCAAGTCTCTCTGAGTACTCCAATATACTCACAGATATATAATTAAGAAAGCAGGATAGAAAGCATTGTTGTGCGAGTTGCATGTAACACTTCCTTACAATGGCCGCGTTCAGCAGACTCAACAGTTGAGCAACGTTACTAGATTTTTCTATAATATATGAAGATATAATATAGATAAATCTAGTAACGTTGCTCAACTGTTGAGTCTACTGAACGCGGCCAATCTCTTCATTATTATCGGTGCTATTTACTTGTCAAACTTGAATTTACCAAATTCCTGTCAAAATAAATTATCGCTGAGTCAGAATCAATTTGCTGTGCTCATTATCAGTATTTGGCCCGCCGGATAAAGTTTCTTGACTCGTTTATCGAATTCTCACCTTATCGTTATGACTCATATCTCATATCTTTTTAAACTAATGTATAGTGAAGCAGATTGGAAGTTTCGTATTTACTGCATCATTGAACCTGCAAATTACGTTGACCAAAGTAGCAAAACGCAGTTTTACATGAAAAGTTGCACTAGAACAAAATAAATCTTTTTATTGTAGATTTAATCAGCAATACGGACGTATTTACATATAAATTTTTACACAAGAGATACATTATTAGGAATTATTGGGACAGTTCTCTTTCTCTTCTTCACACTTTCGAACAATACCTGAAAGCAAAATTTCTCTTTGGTTTTGTATTCATGAAAAATCAGATATTTTCTTACAAAATATGTTAAAAACTTACTCTTGCAAATTTCGTTTAAAGCACTAACGGTTGGTGAATCTGGCATTTCCGTCAGAAAATTTTTACCCTCGTCACAACATCTGGCTAGCAATGGATCTAAAGGTATCGAGCCTAAGAATTCTACATTTAGTTCGTTCGACATCGTCCGTGCACCGCCTGCCGAAGCTGGGAATATTTCTGCCGTATTCTGTATACAAAAATGTTTCGTTAATTATATCCTTCCATCCTTTTTTTTCGTCTTAAAATTTTCTACTTCAAAACCACCGTCCTCACCTTGCATTTAGGACATACGAAGATACTCATGTTTTCAATCACACCCAAGATTGGAATATTCACTTTTCTGCAGAAGTCTATCTCCTTTCTAACATCTAAGAGAGCAACTTGCGGCGGTGTCGTTACAATTATGGCACCTGTAATGCCGGCACCTTTGAGATACGACGTAGCTGACAAGTGTTCGTCCGACGTGCCAGGCGGTGTATCCAGAACGAGATAATCTAAACTACCCCAATCAACTTCTGACAGGAACTGCCTAATCATACCTGAATATATACAAATATATATAAATTTGTATACAATAAAAAAAAATTCGCATAGATATAACTGACTGATATAAGAAGAATGGAAAAAGATGAAATCTTAAAAGCATATAATACCATTCTTTTTTGGTCCTCTCCATATAACTGCATCACTTGGACTGCTGAGTAAAAATCCAATTGACATCAGTGACAAGTTATCCTCAATATACTAGAACAAAATAATAATATGTAATGTTACATAATAGTATCTTTTTTATCGACATAGTAATTCTGCTCCAAGGAGTTTACTTAAAATTTACTTACTACAGGGGACCATCCTGATCCACTTTGGTGAACTTGTTCACCAAGTGCTCCCAGTACCCTAGGTTGCGATGGTCCACAAATGTCGATGTCCAATACTCCGACCTAAATAAGATACATGCCTAGTTTACACAGAGCACTTGATACGTGTATCAAATAGTAAATAACTAGTAAATTAGTTTAATCATTGGCTATTTAGCTCAAATACACTACTTGATACACGTATCAAGTGCTCGGTGTAAACTAGGCAATAGATAAGATTTGAAATCTTTCTCTAATAAAATTTAAATTATCAAATTCCAATATATATCACAGAGAAATTAATTAAATTAATTAAATTATATTTAGTTTATCTTTATTTATCTTAATTTGAAATACTGAAAGAGAATGAGTACACTAAAAGTTTGGTAATCAATAAGGGACTGGCACCGGTTGATACGATATACATAGGCCATTAGTTGACTATAGATATTCTCCGTCTGAGGTTATTTCCTGCAAAGTAGCTGCTGGGTGTTCACTATGTCAACATGTACATTGAAAATAACATGGATATACTTGGAATGGGTAGAAGGGTGAGTTATTACATTAACTTGCTTTTTATCATTATCATATAAGTGTGAGGTCACTTATGCGACAATAAAATATATGGCATTTATGTCAGCATTTATGTTAGCATGACATAAGATATAACACATGCATAGAGCATAACATATAAAAAAAATTAGATACAAAAAATGAAGATAAATTGAGTCTTTCAAACAAAATTCGTATCAAGCACACATTATTTTCTTTTCACTTATAATTAGTTATATGCTTACATTTCTATCAGGATTATTTGCTGCAAGACTCCTGGATAATAACGACGTTACAGTACTCTTGCCTACTCCTCCCTTGCCTGAAAGCACTAGCAGCTTATTCCGCACTGAAGAAAGCCTTTCTTTCACAAGCGCAATCCCAGGATCTGGCTGTTTGGTGGCTCCTGACGAGCACAACGACTGATTCGGACATCCAGCACAAGCTGACGCTTTGCCAGCACTCTCACTCTGAGTTCCAGGACAGTCTGAAAATTTTATAAATTTCTTAGCATGTATAGCACTTTGTAAATACATGTATATATAATAGAAATGACTTGGCAGGAAAAGAGAAGAGAAAAATTGATTCGCACATGATAACATCAATATGATAAAAATGATAGCTTATTTCATTATTTTAGGCAGAAACTGTCTAGTCAATACTTCTTAAATGTAATGTAAAGATTATATACTTCCTAAATAATATAAAAAAGGTATGAAAATTGAAATATAGAAGTGCTATTCTAACCTAACTTTTAATTTTGACGTCATATTAAGCGTAATGTAATGTAAATGATATATATCAATGATTAATCTTAACGAATGTTAAGTTCACATGTCTTTAATTAATTAATTTATTTGCAATACTGATTAAAATCAGATTATGAATATACTCACGTTCGGGAGCTTCGCTAGGTACATCTGCCATGTTGAATCATTAACGCTTCTCTGATATGCACGTTGGTGATATAAAATTGATATATACAAATCTGTGATATAAGAAATTTTTTCTTTTAAGAATTTTCTACTATATTTCTGCTGTTCCTATTACTATTTTTCCTTCTTTCAATTTTTTTTACCAATAATTACAAAGAAAGAGTACAATTTTTTAATAAGCCTTATCTTTAAAAAAATATGGTTTTTGTATTTTGATGATTTTCCTCATCTCACAAATAATGTCTGATGTATAATAAATGTTTCTCTTTCATTACATTGTAATAATTATATTTTTATAATCAATATATTTATATTTAGCGGAACAGATAATTTATGATACAGTTATTTATTTTTCAAGATTCAATAAAATATTACTTTTCTGTCACAAAAATACTTTTAGAAACATGCTGACACTACATTAAATAAGTTTATGATGCAAAATATATAATTCAAACTCTTAGAAGATGAAACAAAAAACAACTATTTCTTATATCTGTATATTTTAATTTGTAGCAATTGCAGCCATGGAGTACAGCCGGAGGTTCAATGTCTTACATGGAACCAATAGTTCCAATCCGTATAGGTGACTATACGCGTACACACCATTTACTACCATGGAGACCGAATGTCGGATTCGAGAATACAGAAGTTATCCCCTTGTAAGTAGATTCAACATTCTCTCTTAGTATTAGCTATAATTCACTTGCTTTATCATCACCCTCTATGGCAACAGCTATAGAGATGTCGTTCTTTGAACCCTTTATAGAATTATATTGATTTAACAAACTGATGCTGTTCTGTACATCATATCTCTGCCGGTAAATTCTTATTCTCCCCTTGAGTAAATACCTAGCACACAGATTGAAATATGGATATGAAGTATATAATTATTATATTATTCTCTTGCAGAGCTACAAAGTCGATATCAAATTACGCGCTGGACGCAAGTAATAAAATGAGTACACGACCGTTGAAATTCCCAAATCTGATCACGGGCTATCAACGCAATCCTGTTCACGCGTCGCAAGCCGCCCTTTATACGAGATACACACCACACGAATGGTTTCAGAAACAAGTGAAATATTACAACGAGGCAGATTCGCAGAGACATTATTCCGAGAGGATGCGAAACGATGCCCAGAGGATTATCAGGTGCAACAGCTTCTTGGAAATAATTGTTAAATTATATTATGTACAGAACTGATGTTACGTCTGAATTCAAAATATTTTTCAGAAATGCTGAAGAGAAGATACAGCACGGTCAGTACGATACCAGCCGAAGACTTGGCGAGAGGATAAACGATATTACTTTTTGGCGTAACGAAGTGGCAGCAGAATTGGAGAGAATGCTTCATGAAATCGAGAGACTCCATGATTGCCGGAGTGTCTTAGAAAAGGCAGCACGAGATATCGAAGGACCTTTACACATCGCAGAGGAGTGTCTGTATCACAGAGAAGCTAGAAAAGGTCTGCACGACATTACAAAATCGTTTTTAACTTATACTTCAAGTTTTGGATATTGTATATAAGGATATAATAAATAATCTTATATCTTTCTTTAGGTACAGAATTGGTACATGACGAGTCGGAAAAATGTTTACTGCGAGAAGTAGACAACTTACGGACAAACCAAAAGAAACTAGAAGCTTGCTTGGACAAATGCAAGGATCAGGTAAAATGTACCTTAAATTAGTATGATAGTGGAATTCCTAGCTACTCGACATAATTAAACAATTAATGTTATTCTATTTGCAGTTACGAAACTGCAGAGTTTCGCAGAATCAATTAGAATTGGATTTAAATAATAAGGAGAGCGCTCTAGGCATAGATACTGTTTGCCACCAATTGAACAATCATACTCAAGGATTACAATATTATTCTGGAATTGAGAAATACGATCCATGGTATTTAATCATAGTATTATATATATTATATTATATATAGTATTATATAATTTTTAATAACTATTAAATTTAATTGTTATCTTGTTAGTGTTTCAGAACAAGAAACCTGGGCGGATGCGGTGAATAGGATAGTGCAAAGATCCCAAACAGAACGGAACAAGTCCTGTCAATTACGCACCACTGCCGAAAGTCTTGTCAATAAAGTCGCTCAAGAAATGTGGAATACTTGGAGTAACACCAACAATGCATTAACACATAGATCTTCCGAATTACTGGAGGCTAAAAACAAGCTACAACAGCATTTACAAAAGGTAGATATAAAATGTTATGCACGTGCAATCTTTTCGGATTACTTGTGATTTGTGAAATATTATAGGTGCAACAGGAAATATTCAGTGTTGAGAAAAATTTGGAGCTAATGCGTAAAGCTATCGCGGACAAAAGTTACGCGACTAAAGTCGCACATACGAGGATGGAAGCGAGGATGCATCGTCCCGATATGGAATTATGTCGCGATTATGCTTATGCGAGGTATTTATAAGATATGCCAGCAGCATAGATGAGACGTTGTTTAAAAATACTATTCTTATTTTGCAGCCTTCAGAAAGAGATCGACGAAATAAATCATCAACTCGAGCGGATGCACAAGTCGTTGAAAGAACTTGAGAATCAACATCAAAAGTTGCTGCGAACTCGAACCATGCTCGAACACGATCTCGCTCTTAAAATCGACGCGATATACATTGATAAAGAAAAAGTTAGCGGTCTTAGACGCGCGTATCCTGTTAATGCGTTGTTTAGATTTTAAAGGTATATTCTCTGTTAATGCCGTGCTCTATATATGAATACTGCCATTTATCAAATGTTCAGACGTGTCACCTGAAATACACTCCTAAAGGAATTTAGGCTACGTGATATTTCCACAATTCGAAGGGAGTTTGGACAAATATATATACATTAAATATTTATTCATTTGTACAATTGTAATAACTATTAGAAATAATTACGTTTTACTTTGTTGCGTGACTTCTGGCATAGCTCGGTACAGGCAAATTAAATCCTGGTTTAGCCTCAAAAAATGTATAAGAGAGAATTATTTCATCAACAAACTCCATCTGTGGATCCTCTGCGAATTCTGGATCAATATAGAAGAATACTGGCATGTCAACCTTAACACAAGAATAATAATTTATACCACACTGCCTAATTCAATCACATAGATTATACAAAATGCGCAAAATTTTTGTCATTAGAATAAAAACTGATACAAAGAAAATATAGCTGTAAATGTTATTAAATATACAAAAAACTAAACTGTTATATTATTCTATGTCAATATGATGCCAATGAACTTACTTGTTCATGCGGGTTGAGCATCTGTTCCTCGAAACAGAAGCACTGTATTTTATTAAAATACTGTCCTACTTCGAAAGGTAAAACATTATACGTGGATATTCCTATGACCTGGTGATCGGTCGGATTTGTGGCTGTATAAAACGCTAAAGCCGTCTCTCCAGGAATAACCGTAATCTCCCTTTGCTGCGGCTTGAAATTCCATTGCATCGACGTTGCCACATCTGCATTGAACTTAATTTTGATCTTCCTGTTTTTAACAGGTGACATTGTGGTAATTTTACTGGTGTCATGACCAGCTGATATTGTTCCACCGTAACTATACGACTATATAACAAAAGGAAAACCCAATAAAGAAAAGAAACACATATTGGTATTGACATTGTTATATAAATAATAACATTGGATTCGAGTTAAGATATAAGATTGAGTTAAGATATATATATATATATATATATATATATATATATAAAAAAGATAGTTTTTAAAGAAAAGAAACACATATATATTGGTACTGACATTGTTATAAAAATAATATAATGTTGAATTTATTGAAGATGAGATTGGGCTCGAGTTAAGGTATAAGATAGTTCTTAAAGAATCGCAACTGCACCTGGCAAAATATTCTGTACAAAGGCACTGCGGAGTAACTCAATCCAACTACCAGAACTCCGACTCCAGTCCAATAAAAGGCAGTGGAGCGCAATTTCTTTCGGAACGAGCTGCCAGAATGGTCTTTCATTAAATTCCGCGACACGCTGGTATGTATCTGTCTCATGCAAGTTCGTGTCAACAGTCGACAGACGTTAAGGTACATCATTTTAGAATTTCTCTACCACTTTCCTGTCAATCCAAGGAACAGACCGCTAACCTAAACGCAACTAAACTTTAATGCGCTGCGTTGTTTGAAATTAAGCTCTCCTCGAAAGCATGATGACATTAAACGGTAGAGAAATGAGAACAGTTTTCCCAGCGATGCATGTCCGATCGATGTTACGAGGTTCTGATAAAATTTTGGATATGATAGATCCACCGCGTGCAACGCAAGGCTCCATATTGCCTGCGACCAGGGTGACCAACCTGTGAATGCTAATCCCTAGTCTACAAAGGGCCGGTATCACTAGAGTCCTATAATGGCTGCGTTCCGTTTCACGCATATGCGCGCATTTTTTACAGATTACGTGACATGAACTATAGATAAATGCGCGCATATGCGTGAAACGGAACGCAGCCAATAAGAGAAGCGCCAAGTGCCAACAGGTTTTGATTGGCTCCAGGGTTAGGCACGTATTATACGTGAGTATTATACATTTTATTATACATGGTATTATACATGGTATTCTAAAGTATTATACAGTAATAAACATAACCATGTATAATACCATGCATT